>VYZV01025817.1:231298-271055 GCA_013401275.1 Pandion haliaetus | reverse complement strand
AATCCCCAGAGTGCACCGACTCACAAAACCTCCTACACCATTTGCCAATACTTAGGAGTAAACTTGACCTGTGACTTCAGCTCAGCTTCATCTTCCATATAAGCAAAAAAGCAAATGATTTTCAGCACACGCACAGATCAATACAGACATGTCTATCCTGTGTCACACATAACTCGTCCCAACCTGTTCAAATAATACTTTTGTCAAAAACTACTGATAGAGGGGAAGGTCATAGGATATGGTGTAGAATGGGTAGCTGAGGAGAACCAGAGATGCTGTCATGGGCAAGAGCTGGCAGCAGAGGAAGGATACAGATCTACACTTACATTAGTCATGGTTTCTCTACAAATCCATGTAGAATTTTTTTTTCCTTCAAAAAAATACATCCTTTAACTGTTTTAATCTAAACCAGCACTCTGTTAGCTAGTAAAAACAGTGAGGTCTCATCTTTTTGCTGGCTACTTGCTAACAGCATAAAACAGACTTAGACAATTCTTTCTGCTGTGGATGTCTAAGGCATAAATAACACCATATGTTCAGCAGCAGTTTAAATAAAACATCATTCTTGCCTTGACAATGACACTCTAATTTAGGATCCATGGCTGTAATCGAAATGCAAACACTGAAGTGTTCTGCTTAATCTTTGTAAAATGCTATGTTCTTTTTTCACTGCCCTTAAACAATATAAAATACTGTATTATATTTGCAAGGGGAAATCCCCATCATCTTCTAGCTCTATGCTGCCAATATATACCAACCAGAAAATCTAAATGTCATCAGAAATGACCCACAGAGTGAAGAACTTGTTCCTAAGAACATACAGACCCCACTGGCCTCAGGAAATATTTGAAGAGTGTGCACATATTTTGTCAAGATTTTTGAAATCCCAGGGGGAAAGGAAGGAATGGAAACATGACAGAGTAATTTAAAATTGCAGGTATTGCACTTTTCTTGTTCAACACTGGAAATCAGATACCTAATATTAATACAAGTCATTGTTTTTATTACTCCTATTAAAAAGGCTAACACCTGCCATCTCCCAGATTTCTAAGAGTGGTTTAATTTTTCCTTCCCCTCTGCAGTGGTGGTTATATTGCTCCAGGTGGGGGCCAGTGCCATTACTTTAAAGATTGGTGTCTATTTTATCCTCCAAGGAGACTGTACCTGGAAGTCTCTTCTGAGCAGAAGGAGAAATAAACCCTTGCTGCTGGAACAGCCTCTGAACCCAGCAGAGCCAAACCGTTCCTTTGGGGAGGGTGGGAGGCAGCTGCCCAGCTGCCTCCCCATCCCAAGAATGACCTGCCCAGCTGCTGGAGGTGGGGGAGGCATGTCCTGCATTAGGATGCTCATCGCCGCGCCTTGGGGAGCTGCTTTCCCCTTAGCTCTTCTGCTCTCCCACAGCTTGACTTTGGGAAAGTCATTCACCTCCTGTGTTTCCCTCCGCCCTTTGTGGGGGTTATTTAGATAGCAAGGGATGAGCTCCTTTTCCTATTCAGGGCTGAACAGTTTTTTAAACCCATTTCCGTAAATAAAAGTGGAAACCACTTACAATTGATGACAGGCAGTTGAATTCCTCCTCTTCCTCAGTACGTTTCACTGCCCACTCCAGCCACTTTGCCTGCTCATTGGTCCTGCATTCTCAGGGCCCTGCTAGACAAGAATTCATTTTACTCCCAAAGTCCTGGAATAACACTTTTAAACACTTCAGTCCTGCACTTAAAGTGCCCTTTTCAAGGCTAGATATAATCATCTCTCTCTCTCCCACCCCCCCCACCCCCAGTAAGACAGACTTTATAAATATAGACACACTTTTTAATTTTCCGACTATATGCAAAAGTGATGTGGGGAGTCTGATATAAAGCCTGATACCAGGCAATTTTTGCAGTTGCTGTTCTGCTGTTGCAGTAGTCTCTTAGCACAGGCAGGTAGCCACATAGGACGGTGGTGAGAAATTTTCTACCAACCCTCAACTGCAGTATTTTCAAAGGCATTGCACATAGTTTTCAGGCTACTGCATGAAACATTCCCTTGAGAGCACAGAGGGCTTGGATTTACTGCTGCTGGCACAGGGTATGTGTTGCATTCATCTAGTTAGAGTTTTCCCTATAAATCACGCCCAAGTTACCTACTTTTGCCTTTGCAGCAAAGGAATGAGAAGCCTGCCCCTGGTGATGTATGGCTTAATATTAGATGCTTTCTAGTAGCATGTAGCTGAAATATTGCAAGGTTGGAACACTTTACAGAGATGAGTTTGCCGCACTGGCATTCAATGCCACAAAACCCTGCCACCACTTCTGAATTTCTCAGAGGTTTTCACAGCTTGTTTTCCCTTGGGTTCAAGGACACGAGTCATGTTCCCATGAACAGGGGAAAGCAAGCTTTGGTGATAGAGTCCACCTCAAGACTGCTGCTTCATCTGGGCTTGTTGTGTGGTCACTGGGTTCCTCAGAGGCACTAAACCAGTAAGGCTCTCACACAGGTGATGTTGTAAGTATATTCCTTCAACTTTCAGGCCTTTATGACTACCCAAACCCCCTAGGGACGTGTTTTGTGTCATAACGGTGCTGAGCATCCCACTGGGCACAGACACATTTTCAGTGGGTGTTGCGGAGAAAAGAATCTGCCTTGGGAGAATGAATGTGTGCTATTAAAACCCCAGAGATAAGAAATAGCAGCTGCTGAGATAGACCAGGCTGGTAGAGGTTTTCAGTGACCGTATTTTAGATTGGATATTAAGAAAAATGTCTTTACTGAAAGGGTTGTTAGGCATTGGAACAGGCTGCCCAGGGAAGTGGTTGATTCACCATCCCTGCAGGTATTCAAAAAGCATGTAGACAAGGCACTTCGGGACATGGTTTAGTGGGCATGGTTAATGGTTGGACTCGATGATCTTAAAGGTCTTTTCCAACCTAAATGTTTCTATGATATTGGTTGCTGGTGCTCCTGTGTGTGGAAGCAGACCAAACAGTCAGCCTTGCAAACTCCATGAACAAATTATGTTGGTGCCACTTGCAGGTGGCATTGTGCCTATATGAGAATATCAGGCCAGCACATGCTGGGAGAAGGAAGAAGCAGTGAAGAAGAAATAAGAGAGATATTAACAAACAAGAACCTTCACTGTGTGCATCGAACTCCAGGTTCAGAGACGTGAGTCCAACTTCAGCCCTTCCATGGGGGCCTATGGTTAACCCTCCCTAGTTTTTAGTGAACACATAAGTAGTAAAGGGAATTAGAAATGTGGACTTGTAATTACCGTTCATAAATTTCACACTTAACACAAGTCTGTGTGATGAGATTTGGTACCAGATATCTGGGCTGGCACTGGATGAGGTTGCTCCAGGGACAGAAACAGTGTCACCACATCAATATGGCACAGGACCTGAGCAAATGAGCTGTGCTGAGTGCACTGCTGCATTATGCTGTTTATCTTGCTCTGGCATTGTTGCTCATCTCCTTGCATGGTGCTGCATGGTGCCATGTGGCAATGAGAGTGTGCTCTGAGGTAATGTAATGGCATAAGGTCTGGCTGGAAGTTCCCCATTGCCAGGGCAGAACTGTAAAGGAAACAGCCGTTGTTGCTGCCAGTGCAAAATCTATGGGGGGCTTTAAACAATCTTTGCTGTAGGATGCAGAGGGATTTTTTTCCTTTCTCTTCTGGTGTTCCCTTTCATTAGGCAAAACCCAAATCTTTATTTAGTAAGCTTTTGCTTTTCAGCATTGCTCTACCGTGTAGAGCAGGGATGCTCATCTCGAGGCTTGCAGGCAGAATCTGGCCTGTAGGTTTGATTTGCCTTCCAGAAGAGCGTAAACAGAGCCAACACAGCATGTTACCAAAGTAATCCTTTCCTTTTTCTCAGGGAAGATGTGTGGCTGGAGAGGAAGCATGTGCTGCCTGGCTACCTTTTCCCACTCAACCTCTTTCTCCAGTATGCCAAAGACATTGCACTGCCTGCTGCACATGCCTGCACTAGAAATGCAGGAGACTGGGGAAGGGAGAGGAAATATCAAGAAACTGAAGACTAGGAAGATAGAGATAGCAGATATTTGAACTGGGTGACCTCGTCAGTCTTTATTTGTGCATGGTTTATCTAGGCTATTAATTAGCCATGCTGTGGGTGCAGAAACCTCAGAGCAGATCCATGCATGACTAATTCCAATTTAGCAGGATTTATTAAGTCAGGCCTCGCAATATGTATGTCAGCTATGCTACTTCCAAGGCCACTCAGCCACTTTCCGATATTGTCCAGGGTAATAAACCCTGAAAAGCTTATTCAGATTCCATGCAGGACAAAATAATCAACCTTGCTAGTGAATAAACTCATTTTGCTAGTACCAATTTGCTGAGTTGATTGCACTGGCTTATCTTTCCATCGGTTAGGTTTATGTGGCTCAGGTGCTGCCTGTCCAGTGGTTGCTATCTTGAAAGCACAAAATTAACAGATTTTAAATAATGTGCTCCGTTTCATGTGTTGGAAGAAGGGTTTTGCCTGTGTCCAGATCAAACATTTGTATCTGGATCAGCTGAGAGGGCTCAGATCTGGTGTTATCATTGTGGACCCATGACCAGGCACAGCAGGAGCTTGGAAGGGAGTGGAGGAGCAGGAGCTGGCTCCAGTTCTAGGCAGGCACCATGGTCAGTGTCTCAGTGCTGCTCACTCTGCTCGCCCTCCACCTCACTCAGTCATTAGCTGGGGAAATTCCAGCCTCGCAATCACCCTGTGACACCCCTTGTGAAAAAACAGTGACACCAAAGCATAATAAAAATAGCTGCTTCTGTATTACGTGGTAGTTCTCCCATGATTAAAACTTGCTCCCCAGATGTTGGATTCCCCATAGAACAGTAATAGTCCTCAACAGCAGAGAAGTGGTTATGAAGGTGGGAAGAAGACTCTAGAGAAATAAAGCTTTTTATATCAAAGAACACTTCCCTCATGAGCGAAGGCTTCTTGCTGGCTCAGAAATCCAATCCAAAAACTTCCAAAGCCTTTGATTGTTTTCTCTGCACATTCTCTGAAAGCACGTTGGATGAGGATGGTTTACACTCTTGCCACATTTGCTGTAGCACACATAAATTCTGCTTTATGGTAGCACAATAGGACTGGTCAGCATGCATGCTATTTTAGGAGGTGGGTGGCAAGAACAGCCAGCAAACATGCACTGTTTCTGTACAGGTGATAGACTACTGGGGTGATGACAGCACTGGATTTTCTTTCTGCTGTCTTAAAATTTATTTCACACATGTTTTGCTTTCTGCTTTAACCAGATGATGATTTCATTGATTTGATCACTGTCTTATGAACCCCATATCATCTTATATCACCATGACTGTCTACAATGAAACAGCTCTCCCACATGAGGAACAAAATGCCAGGTCAACTTGTATGCATACTGGTGAGAGTGCTATGTGCCTTACTGACAAACAGCAGAGAATAAAAGAGTGTGAGTTTTATAACAAGTTTCAGAGTGACAAGGAGTGTTTCCAACAGTCAGGCAACCATGTTTCAAAAGTGCCAGAGCTTATCTTGATCAGTACCCTTTATTGTCATGACTCATAGTACAATTTTTGTCAAAGTTTCATAGTGGCAGATCCCTGGTCTACATGTCTTGACTAAGAAAAGGTAAAATCAGTTGAAATTAGACCTTCATATTATACTTGCGTATGCAAACCAACAACTCTCTTTTCTATATTTGAGAATCTTGGATTTAATTAATTGTGCAGCTTTCTACAACTTTTGATTCTTGTGTGATTTTAAACTAGATCATTTTTAGCCTCCAAAAGAGCAAGTGTATGTCTTCCAGCTGAGCCTTCACAACATAGAACTGTCAGACTAGTAAGATACCAGACAATGATGCTGTTACATCCTTTCACCCATGAGGTGAGATTTGCTTTTGTTCTTTAAGGGGAGAGCTTTTTCTTCATCAGTCTATAGATCTGGAACAGTGGGTTTGAAGCAGCCCATGGTGATGTGCTCATCTCTCTACATTTCAGAATAGGTATGCTTTTTCATGGCCAGTTAGTATTAGCATCTGCAGGAAAAATTGGACGACTGGAGCTAGCTCCCAGGACACCCTATCCCCCTACCAGCTGGTTAAAGTAATGCAGTGGGCTCTTTCCTTATTAACCTACTCCTCCTGAAACAAGGACGCACCAGGGAGCAATCACAAGGTGAAAGGGGTTGATATTTTGGCAGGTACCCCATTTACTTTGGACTAGCCCTGGAAATAGTACCTGCCCAAATTAGCATAGCTAGGACCAAATTCTGCCTCTTATTTAGCACAGACTTTACTGATATTGGTGGGAACTGAACTCAGGAAATTTTTTTTTTGCAGAAGCTCCATCATTTCCTTTGTCTGGCCAAAGCGAGCAAGGCTGACACAATCAAGTGGCTTCACAGATCCCAGCTTTTGCTGGACAAGCCCAATTCACAGCTGTGAAGTACGCAGCTGGCTTCAGATAGCCCCAGCCAGGCCATTGCCGTGGGGTAGGTGTGTGCCAGGAGGCAGTGCCACCCCGGCTGAAGCAGGGACGCGAGGCTGTCGCCTCAGCTGCCTGCAGCACGGGAGTTGTTGCACAGTGCTGTGGATCCACAAAACCTGTCATTGGGAGGGATGAGCAGGCAAGTTAGCCAGCACAGAAACTTGCTGTCAAGGGCAAATCCTTGCCAGCACTTGCCCATCAACAAAGTGGCTCCGTTCCCATCAGCCCTAATATCCTGCCTCCTCTTGCCGGGGTACTGCCGTCAGATGCTCAGAGGAGAGCAGAGAGCTTCAGTTCCTTCATCCTCTTGCAGGCTGGAATTTCTGACCCATGTTTTGCTCTTTCCTATTGCTGGCAGGCAGCACAGTTTTGTGTTCTGAAGCTGTAAGAAAGGAGTTGATTCAGCAATAAGCATAGCCTGTGCTGATTTGGTTTTTCAGTGGCTGTGAGCAGTGGGTATTATTCATGCTGTACCTCCAGGATCATTTGAATCTGGTATAAATCTAATCTGCTGCTGAAAGTGGTGGTCTCATACTGTCCTGTGGGCTCAGTCTTTCACTCCCACAGCCCTCCCTCATACTGTTACTAGCACTTATGTGGGCCTGTGGTGAGCTGGATCAAAGGGGGCATCCCACTGCAAACTAAACTCCTCACCCACTCCTTTGACCATGAAAAACTCCATGCTGATATAAGCAAGTGCTGTCTTAGAAGTGCTTGATCTATCTCTGCTAGGAGTTTGCCTCCCATAAATGGCTCAGGATACCAAAGGAGGGAATTAAAGTGGCAGGAAGCAACTTCTTGTTGCTTTCCAGCAGTAGTGGCATTTGTGTTATACTTGTTTTTAGACTCTCTCCAAATGCCAAAATGGGATAAGACAGATCAAAACTAACTTGGATAACTCAAAACACTTGTGAATTCACAACACCTCTGTGTAGAGGGCATGAAAGTTGCACCTGCTTAGTACATGCTGCATTATTTTGTTTCATGTAGTGCTTCAACATTCCCAGCTATTTGAGAAAACTGTACATAAAGAGCCAGGAAACCTGACTGAGAATATGTTCAATAAACTCCCCAGGGCAGTTTGTGAAAAAGACAGTGTAGTTCAAGTAGCATCACACATGTTTAAAATTGCAACAGACACTTTGAAACCATGTGTTGTGTAATGATCAGGGTGCTAAATCATGTGTCAAAGCTGAGGGATCTGGTTTCTCTGAAAAGTGCTAATGTTTTTTGATGCTGAGTAGAAGCTGTGTTTAAAAGAAATGATCAGAAAGCACAAGCCAGTTTATGAGAGCATTAGTGCTTCAGATGTGGTTTATCTACTTAGCAGCAAATCCAGCCTGCAGCAAACATATTTTGGACATATGAAATGAATCACCCTATCTGCACACAAACCTCACATAACAGTTTCCCTTGGTAGTAAAAGTAACCAGTGATTAAATTGCTGCAACAGTGAAATTGGTAAAAAGTGATGTGTCAGAGAGAACATGTTGTTTAATGGTAGGTGCCCCTCTGTTGAAAATGAAGGCTGAATGCTGCTTCTTGGCCAAATCTGAAACACATTAGTCATTTCAGTGATTTGAACTTCATCCAAGACTTTCTCAGAACTGTTCCTAATAATCTGTCTGCACTGTCTTGCACTTGGAGTTGCCCCAGTACGTCCCTGCAAATCTGTTGCACCTGACATTCTTGGTGCCCATAAGCCCGACCAGTGTTTTCATCTGGTAGCTCACTAAGAACCTGTCTATACTGGACCAATTGCTTACCATTTCCACACAAAGAAAGTCCATTTTCATTCTGAAAAATGGGAACTACTAAAACTCAGCTAGGAGCAGAAAGACAAGAAGAGCTGGAGCAGGCATTAGCAGCTTTGGGATCAGAGAGAAGTAAACAGCTACAACCCAACTGGGATTCTTTCACCTCTGTGAGGATAAGAAGGAAGATCATACTGGTGAGGACAACAGAGAAAAGCCGGCCACACAACAACCCAGAGACTGCCCTCTTTACTCTTACTGTGGGGCCATTAGCTGGTCCAGCTTTGGCCTAGTACTGACAAATCACTTATTCAAGTGTAAAATATTCCCTGAGCTAAAGTGATTTTTTTTAAATAAAGCTTTATTTGAGGGCAGGGCCTCCATGTTCTTTACTTCACTTTTGGTCCCTAGCAGATGTGACTCAGGACAGCCTCTAAGCAGAGAAACCACATTTTCAAATATGTAAAAAATGGTTTACAGTATCAAATGGAGCACAATGCAGGCATTAGTGATAGAAATGCAGCAATTCTTGCAAGTGAAATTTAAGGATGCACAAGCTTATGTATATTGATCCACATGGGTGTTTTTACCTCCCTTGAGTTTTCAGAGGAAATCTGGGTTGGAAGCCCAATGTGTAACTTCAGTCTACTGGCTGACCTGAGCTCATTTTAAGCCCCAAGCACCTGCAAAGTGCACAGATCCCACAGCAGCTTGCAGTGAACAGGGCTCCTGCAACCTCACTTTGCATCCTGTTCCTATTAGCCCAGATTTCATTCCCTGCCTGCACAGTGGTACAGGGCAATTTCTTTTGTAGCAGAAATTTCAAGGCAGTGTGTTGGGGAATAAACTCCTAGTGTTTTCTTGTACACACAGATTTCCTCAGTCTTCAATGTACTCTGTCACCAAAGCTTAAAAGAGGTCCACAAACACAGGCAGATATACTCCTACCAAGGTCCTACTCCTTAATTAAGTTCAGCTCTTGCAGTGCCAGCTCAGCCTCAAAATATATTTAGCACTATAGGATAATAAGAGATTATTAGCCTACAGTATCTCTTTTCTCTTCCCTTACAACATCCATCTCAACAAACTAGACTGAAGCCTGGATATTTGATTTATTTGAGGATTTCAGGAATTTTAGAAGTCTTCAACAGTACCAACACTGCAGCAATAGCTCACCTTTCATTACAATCCCTGCAATTGGCAGCATTAAACTGTTGTAAACCACAAACCTTTGGCCATTTAAAGGGAGATGTTTAATAACAACACATTTCTGGCTTGCTATGGTCCCTCTGATTTGTGTGTGCATATCTGGGTTGCAGCACATCTCTCATGACCTTTCTTGAAGGCTACCCCAGAAAGCATGGTGATACAGTCCTGGCACTCTGTTCCAGTATTGACAATCAGCGTGAGGAAATGCTGTAGTTATTAAAACCTGCTGTATCCATTTGTAATCTGTGTGATCTTCTTAATAAAGCCAAGCTGCCTTCCTTGGATGCCAGGTTGCTCTTCTGTACACCTCATGTCACAAAATCTGCTCTGGGGCTACAAAATGAAAGCTGGATTAATGTCAACTACTCGAACAGGTCTGCAGAGTCTGTGTCTTTCCATCTGTTAGAATAAAAATCCTAGACAGAAATATGGAACATAACAAATAGGAAGGAAGTGTTACTGGTTTGGTGGGCTGGGAGCACCTCAGCGTAGGCATCTGGAAAGTAACAGGTTCTCTCCTAACACATAATGAAAACAATTCCAAGTAGTGCCACTTCATACAGTGCTGTGAGTCACAGGATACATCCTTATGAGTCCTAGCACCTCATACAAGAGGTGTGCACATCTGGATGTAGTAACGAGAGGATGGCTTTCTGCTGTAGCTCTTCACGTCCGTACTCAGCTAACCCAGATACCAGGGAGCACCTGAATTAAATTCACCAAGGGTGGCATATTCTGAAACACTCTGTGAAGACATGAAACTCTTAAGATTTACTCTCCACACTTGAAAAACCTATCACATGACTTTTGTTTAAGCAGTAGGACACACGTGGTCCAAGTCAGTGTTTAGGATGAAGACGTGGATTCAGGGACCAAAGCAAAGTCAGTAGCCAAAAGCCAAGCTGAAGGTCAGGTGAAGGGCTAGCAACAACAGGCTTCAGTTGTCAGCCAGCCCAGGAGCAACTGCAAGTTCTGGCTGCTCTCTCCAGTCAGTAACCCGGGGTTACTTTAGCATGACCCAAAGCGGTTGCTTATTCAGTCATTCCTGCCAGGCCTCACTGGCAGGGAGGTCTGGTCCAAACCTAGGACCCAAAAACACGCACTTGGTTTTTATTTGAGAAAATAAACAGAGCTAGAGTTTCAAACTGTGGGTGTTAAATGCCCATGAAGAACTTGCATGGTACAGGTCATTCTCCCTCCTTGGCTTGAAATATTCCACATGAAAATCTGGCAGGCCATTTTTAAGCAACAAACACATTTGTCCCACTGTGGGATCTATTTTGAGATAATACTTAACCAAAGAAGGGCTCAGCCTGAGAAAGACATTTTTCCCAGTCACTAGTAACTTGCAGAAGCAGTTTTCAAACATGCTTAACATTGGACAAAGTCTGCTATTAAAGTGAGTGTCTAAATTCATGGGCATCAACAGAAGCCAATTAAGAGCAGACAGAAAACACTTTTGACTGTCTCCCCCATATAAGTCCCTGTGCTGGAAACACTGTGGGAAGATAATATCCAGTGAAGTTAATATGAAGAAATAAAGAAAGCGATCACACTTTCAGCTTCTTGAATATGTGTAATTCTCTTCTTGCAAATGGTAATCCTGTCAAATATCATGACAGTTTTGTAATTTTGTTTTTTTTTAACTGACAGGATACTTTAATGGCCATTACTAATATCTCTTGGTATGCAGAGCATGACCATGATACAATGCAGGAAAATGTCACAATTCAGAGAGCAAAATGATTAAATGCAAGCCTCAAAAATCTTTTCCACTTCTGTATAGATTTGTATGAATATTTTTTTTTAGAAGAGACTTACAGATTGTGGACAGCATTCTTATGTTCCAATTGAGTGATGGTATCAATTGCATCACAGTGCAACTTCTTTGGAAAGCTAAAGTAATTTGATTGACTTTAACTGGAATAATTCCAGATTTGTGTTAATGTATCTGAGGACAGAACTCAGTATTTATCTTTCCTTTCATGAGTGAAGTAGCTCCCACTCTTATAAGAAGTCTCACTGAAACTGATGAAGTATCTATTTGTCGTGTATGGTACAACTGAATTATTAGGTTTAAGCAAATTACAGATGCCACTGAAGTTTGCCATGTGTTGCCTAACCCCAGGTTTTAGTAAAGATTTCAGAAATTCTTGCACTTCTGAGATGACATTTTGCCACGCTGACAAAAGAAGTATCACAATATTTTTTAAAAATTGCCTTCCATAGGAAATTGAAAAATAAATTTCTTGCAACTCTAAATTAAAGCCAGTAGCATTAGCTTCTATATTTCTTATAAAGCAGAAATACTATTTTTTTCTCAGCTTTATTCATTAGAGCAAGAATGGGAGTAATTTAGAACAGGTGATTCCAAGTATTCTAGAAGTTTGTGTGTGGATTTACTTGTAGCTCTGGAAATCCCCAAGAGAATGGAACTGAAAATAACATCACAAACAGCAGCTTCTTCAGAAAATTTTTTAGGATCTCTGAAATGTATAGTTAGAATACAGTATTTCCTCAAGACAGTTACATGAACAACTTTGGTGGCAAAGCCAGTGTATGCATACTCTCTACTTTCTTTCCCCGCACTCATTACCTCACTACACCTTTTCATCCTGCCCTGCAGCTCATGACTCTTTCAGGTAGGCCAGGGAAAGCTGCTTGTGGGTCCACACTATAAACCAAGCTACTGTGAAGTTAACCCAATTAAAAAATAAAAATTGCGTTAAGGAAAGAAAAAACCAAAATTCTCACAGACATGTGGCTGCTTTCTTCCATAAGATGATTGTTAAAGAAGATACTGGGAATTCTAGCTAAAGTTCCAATTTTTCCCTTTCTCTTTAATTTAATTTCATTTCACTTCATTTCATTTCATTCCTTCATTTTTCCTCTTTCCTTTCCTCCCCTTTTTGCTAACCAGGTCAAGAGGTTAACTAGGCTCTCATATACATGCTGAGATTGGAACAAAATGATATGATAAGAACACAGATTTTACCCATTGGGGTTCCTGGCTCCTTTGCTGCAGAATGTGACAAGTTTGTAGTGAACAAGGCAGGGAACTGCAAGGAAGGTACAATCATACAAGAAAGGAAGCCAAGTGCTCTCCCAGACACCCTTGATTCCATCACAGCACAAGTCCCTGTGCAGAAATTTGCAAAACTTACCCATCCCATAATTCATTACATATAAAAATGGCATATTATCTTGTAAGCTATACATTATTGGGGCTTCTCATGGGTGTGGAGTCCAAACACTAGTATATAGAAGAGGCAAATCTAAGCCTTTCATAAATATCTTTCCATTTTTTGTCTGAGGTTTTTTTTGGGAAGTATAGTGAGATCTTATTTCCTGGAAGCTTTTTTCCATGTCTATAGTTTGGAAGTATTCAGAAAGCCACAGTCTAGCTGACAAATACACTATACATTTCCAATGTATTCTGTGCTGTTTGGCTACTAAACCCGCCATAGTAGCTTTGATTCTGTTCAGTAGTGTGACCCTAGTCCTCTCCAGCAAATATGATTCCAGTAAGCACAGGCAGGCTTTGCTGTTGTGTTTGCATGATTTTCTAGGCAATCTGCTAAGGTACTGCAGTATTGATAGCAATGGAAAACCTGTTACTTTTTCATCTAAGTGTCAGTACTTTTTCAGCATCCAAATATAAACATGGGATTTATTTATACTTTGTGTTAATGCAATTTATTTTATTAGTCTCTATTTTCTTGACTTATTCACATAAACCATCATTCTTCAGCTCTTCCTTCTTGCTAGAAACCAATCTGTTACATAGCAAAATCTTCCCTGGCACTTCTGCTTTCTGTTGCATGCAAGAGATCATTTTGGTTGTTTTCTTGCTGATTTTTCCAGTCAAAAATATTTCTTCTGTCTCATGCTATTTTACTGTTAGCATCTCAAAGTTCATCTCTCAGAATATTCAGTCTGTAAGCATTTGTGGGGAAGAGGTATTTGCCTCCTTGAATTTTTTTCTTTTCTGTTTTAAACACAAGCAACTAATTGCTTATTCTTAGAATATGGATAGAGCTGATGCCAAGGAATTTCTCCAGAGCAGGGAATTTTTGCGTTTAGTCAGACTTGCAGCACATCCAAATTAATATAAATTAATTTTAGACAATGACATATTACTAATTTATACGGTGATAATCTAATGCATTTTAATTTAATTATTGTATAACATGTGGAAGGTTGGTGTGTATGTATCATTTTGATCAATTCATACGTCATGTGTTAAATATCTAAGGAAGAGGGACCCAGGAATAAACTTAGAGGTGTCAAAAACTGTAGTCTTACAGTTATTTATCTTGGGAAATGTAGATGGACGGCTGGTGGCCATACAAGATTCTTTTCTGCACAACAGTGTTTCTTCTACCTCAGCATCAACAGGTATCTGTTTTGCTTTATGGTTGCTAAGTTCAATCCTTATCTAAAGGTTTTTTAGGAGGCCTTGATGCTGGAAAAAAACCCAGACAATAATAGCAATCTATAAAAAATGGAAAACTAAATAAAAAAAGCTCCCAAACATTTGATAGAAAGATTATTAATGATATTCATATAATCTGTTATCCATATCGCTGTGCACATGGTTCTGATTAAATCGATTTTTTTCCTCACCATTTCACACCTCTGATGAACAAAACGGCACATTAATTTGGCATTTGCAGGACAGAACAATTGTTGCCAGGATTTTCTGAAATTAGCTTTGCTCTTTTCATATACCTTTTCCAGTTTTGTCAGTAAAGAAAGAAGCCTCAACAAACTTGAACACAACTTTGCAATCTGTCTGTTGTGGGCTGTGCCAGCGTACTGACTTGTATGTTTCTTTTAAGGAGCATGGATTTGCTAAAAAGAATTACAACCACATGGGAACATTCAAGGCAGGCAAGGAAGAGAATGAATTAAAAATGAAAGAACCTGGAAAAGTGTCTTGCAAAGAATCAATGTCAATAGCCACTAGTGTTTTGTAGGAAAGAAATTACGCAGATATCCAAACTGCCACAGTGAGAAAGGACAGTAGGTGACATTGCCATATAGGTGATGTGGAAAGGAGTCTAGCCAAATGACAATTCGTGGATAAAGTCAACAGCAAACATAACCATGAGGTGCTGTGCTGTGGTGTGGCAACATGTCACCCTTGTTATGCATATATTTTTTGTTCTCTTTAATTACAGACTAGCATGACTCAGAACACCTAATTATTTTTATTTGCTTTAGTCATTTGCTGCTTCCTGGGAGGTGAGTTTGACCATATGTCCAAGGCTACCCAGGTGGCATGGGAGGAAGTGGAAACCTGGGCACAGATGAGGAATCATGATGCTAGTCCTCGCAACAGCTGAGTCCTTCCACAGCTGGAAGCTTGAGCATTTCCAGTGTCAGAGGATGGACTGGAAATACTCCAGTGCCTGCTGCCATTGTGAAAAGGGAAGCACTATGAGAAGGATATGTGTCCTAAGGAAGCCAGAAAGCCCAGAAAGCCCAAGTAACTGATGCTCTGAGTGATCCTGGGATCCACAGGCTGGACATTGCTTTGCTTTTCTCATCCACAGGTGAGAAAATACCTAGACAAACCACGTCTGTGCAAGGCAGTGTCGTTAGCCATTCCCCCTCATGACAACTGGAAGAGGTAACAGTCCTGCTTACACTTTACAGAGAACATGCTATGGGTGACAGCATTCAAGAAGTGAGAGCATTACTGAATACCCTCCTGCTCCTGAGAGGGTTCTCACTCTCTGTCATCAAGGGAGAGGCGCTAAACCACAGAGAGCCACTCACACTGGTTCCTTCTTACCATGTTCATGAATATTTCATTCCTAAAATGAAAAGTTAAACCACTACAGCTAAAGGAAAATGATACATTGCATTCCCCTCATTAGTTCCCCCAAATGAAAGAATTGTAGGAACGTGGGAGATGTGGTGTGACCTTTTTTCAGCCAGGGAAAGAAACCAAACCCAGGAGGATACCTGTGCTGCAGTGGTGCTGAGGAGAGAACCTAGCAGGGAGAGGGAAGGAGCATTTAAAGTATTCTCCTGCTTTCCACATTTCATAGTAGTTGCAATGGGCATGTCTGTATGGAACAAACTAGCTTCTCCAAATTCCCTGCAGATCTCCCTTGCTAACTTTGTAGCTGTAGACTGGTGGAACCTGGGACCTTCACATCAGGCTCAGATGTGAGTAGCAGGAACTGGCAGCATAAAAAAAAGCTGATAGGCAGCATAGAGACCAAATAGACTTGGAGAGCCAATATTTGATCTCATTAAGGCTTAGTTACCCATCTGTAAGATAACTTGTTTTTAACTCTCCGACTGATCAGTGGAAATAGCTTCTGTTAAACACAATGAGAAACAGAAAGGAAGCCTTATACTTACACAAATGCTTATATTTGTACAGATCTCTTTTCAAATGGAATAGTGCTTGCAGTACTAGAAAGACAACAATAGCTTTTATGGCAGCTGGAAATTCCTCAAATAGCACTGAGGACTTTTAGAATTAGCAAAAGTTCTCCTTAGACACTACAGATAAAAGCCTGGCTCCTGGAATTCAGTGGGAGTTTCATCATCAGTTTCAGTGGAGTCTGGATTTCAACACAGAAGTATGAAGTCATAGAAACTGGCGATGGAAAAAGCTGCTTAATCATTCAGACCAGACCCAATCCCTTTTTTTAAAAAATTTTTTGTTCTTTTCCCCACATCTTCTTTGGCATCTGAGAACATTTTGCAGACTCTTTTGTTCTAAGATGTTCTTTTCCTTCCTTCCTAAACATCTCAGACCCCTTATTTAGCTGAGGAGCTGAGAGCAGGGCAAGAAACTTGGAGGTCTTGATGTTCCTGACCAGTGGGTCCATCCCCCTTCTCCCTTCTATAACTCACCAGCCCTAATATCCCCTCATGCTCCCGGAAGGATGGGAAAGAGTTTCTGTCCCTCCATTTCACCTGTAAGATGCTTTCCTGCTGCAATGTACACATGAAAATCCCTGAAAACTGAATATCCCACAGCAGCCCCCAGGAGTCCAGCTTTGGCTACTATGACTTTAACCTGTCCTGTGCCAGTTCAGCATCATACCCTGCAATGGAGCTTCTCCATCCTTTGTAGGCTTTACACACCTGATATTTTACATGGTTGAAAAAAAATCTCTGTTAAGGGTAACCCTAACAATCAGAGTGCAAAAGCAAGGAAAACCAAGATGGTGTTCTCCAAGTGGGAGGAAGACAACACCTACTCATAAAATATTGTTTGAAAGTGGAGCAGGTTTGGTCTATATAATTTAAACAAATACCTTCAGTCAGGCAGCTTTCCTAAAAGGGCAGGATAAGTCAGAGAGGGAGCGAGCATGAGAGTCAGGACATCTTTATTCATATCTTGGTAACTTTGTGGAAAGTGTAATCTAATGGTGCTTCACAGGAGATCTTGTGAAGACAGTGAAGCACGTGCACTAGCATGGTTAGGGAAGGTGGAGCAAAGTGCCTGATATCTGAAGTCGTTAAAGTAGCTAAAGCTACTTTATTACTTTATTACCTGCAGGGATATTTTCAGAAGCATCAGGGGACCTCACACCTTTTGATCACAACCAGCTCTGGGATTCCATGTGTGTGCTGTGTGTCCGCTGCATAATGCCTTTGATGGTCAGGCTTGAAGGCACTGAAGAAAATGTCTGTAAGTAATGAGCTGCTTCTCTTTTATGCCTGTTGAGGGTTCACTGTTAGGAAGCTTTAGGAAACTTTTTCTTTTTCTGTATACTTATTCTGTCTGTTCTTACTTCTACTTCATTATTTCTAGCTATATGTCTTAGTACAGTCTTCTTGACCCCTGGTGATGTATTACAAAAACTTTGTAACGTGCTGAAACACAAGATTGATGCGGGAGGGATAGTGAAAAGGGGCTTCTAGGCATGGCTGCAAGCACAGGAGGTGGCAGTGGCTCCTACAGGACCCCATGTCTGCATTACAATGCAGGTGGAATGCTGGTAGTCTCTGGTCTCCTTCCTCCCACATTCAGAGATTGGGTGGTCCCAGCAGTCTGCAGGCAAACTCAGTCTTGTTGCCAGTCAGCTGATGTAGGTAAAGCTGGGCAATCCCAGCACATCAGGAAAATTTATTTTTCTTGCTTGGTATTTAGGATTCTGAAGAACGTGAAGAATGGCTTGTGTAACAGCTTAACCAGGCTATATTAATGTTTAAGCATTTCTACTCTTTTCTCATGGGTTGTCCCTCTCGCTTCCAGTTTTTAAACTTAGTTGTATTTCATTAGCCCTGTGGGTTAGTAGGCAAGGTGTGTGCAATATCTACAATGCAGATGTCTACATGGGGGCTACTTCCCTAGCTTCTCTTTATTGTCGATAAAAAAAAAAAGACATTTTTAGGGTGTGGTTAACGGATCTACTTTAGAAATCTACTTCAGGAAGAGAAGAGCAGGGCTTACAGGAGCCTCTTCCTCTAACTGAAAGAAGAGCTTAGATGACCTGCTGAGATGTACACATTACACTGCTGACACACACATGAATTAAGAGGAAGCCCAAATAGGTACCTATTAAGACATCTATATATCTGGATGACATTTTCATTTGGAGGTGTTGAAATCAAGTCTTACAAACCTAAATAAGCTAAAAGCTAGAAATGGATTTATGGGTTCTAGACTTTCAAATGTGAAAATTGGGCCTTTCAAGTTTGCAACGAAGAAATGTATTCATCTTTTCACCATATTCTAGTTTCTCTAAGACAAAATCCTATAGTTTTATCCCTATAGGGTTACATCCTATATCTGCAGATCAAGACCTAAAGATCTAGTGATCTGGACATCTGTAAAACCTTAGATAGGGTCTAGAAGATGCAAACCATATGTTTGTCATGCCCATCAAATCCTGTAATTAGGCTCATCTGTAGATCTGTGTTCTATCTACTGCCATATGGAAGGGGTGCAAAGTATAGATGAAGATACAGGTCTAGGTAGAGATGAACAGTACCTGGTAAGAGCACTTTGCATTGGAAAAGAAATGCATTAGTGAATATATTGCTTGCTCTTTATGGTGGATATGTGCATTATATCTTGCATGCACTTACCTAACAGCCCGAAGTGCAGCCCAGTGTAAATAATTTTTCAGTATTCCTTTCTTATCAACAGTTGCATTCTATGGAGCTTTATAGTTTAATGTAGGATCGTCAGAGAGGCAGATCACATTCTCCAAAGTTTCCTGCATGTGAAAAAATAGCATAGCATTTAATTTTAAAAACTACTTGTCAAGAACTGCATAGCAAATCACAGATGATCTCTCCTTTTTCCAATTAAAAAGCCTACCTTTAAAAAATGTGGCAGTAAGCAGAGGCACATGGGCTGTTTGGCAGCTTGCCTAAAAATCCCTGCAGCCAATGAATAATGACTACACTACAGAGCATCTGCCACCCAGAAATAGACTGTACTGTCTCTTGAACCTGTTATTGTGTCTTTGTACACAACATGATGGAGGTGAAAGCATTTTTTCTTCTGGATGCAGTGAGGAGCCAGATTTTCATTTAAATTAGAAATGTGATTAGACAAGGCCCAATAATACATAATGTTAGTCAAATATCAAAATATATCATCCATTCTGCTCCAGGTTTTTCCATATGAACGTTAAGTATTTTGTTGCTTGTTATGTAGAGGTAGCACAGTTCTAACAGAAAGTTGTTTTCTAGTAGTCTCCTACTAAAAATTTCAGCACTGAGATAAATGGCTGACATCCCAATACAAATGTTTCAGACAAGTTACTAAACACAGAAAGCTGTCAGGGCGGGTCAAACCATTGCAAGCACTCCTTCTCCACCCACAACAGAAAACTATTTTCATTCTCATCAGGGACTTAGTTGATAAATCAAAAGCCAATCCTACCTTTCTTTACAGGCAGAGGCATCCAGAGAAAGTGCTGAAGAGTCATGAGGAACAAGAAAGCCTCCAGAACGTTGGGTGGAAAGAGCAAGCCATAAATAACTGGAACAGTTATTAATTGGGAAGAATGAAGAAAAGAACTGCTTTCCTGCTTTTTTTTGAAGCCATGTTGCATCTCTATTAGAAATTAGTAGGCACATAGCACCTTGATGTTGGTACCACTCTTTCATCAATCCAGATCCACCTCTATCGCCTAACAATAAAGGTACATAAATATTGTACAGTGGCACTGCTTTTTCTCCTCTATGTTTCAGTGACTTGAGTAGAAACCACAGGGATTTCCTTAGACTGCTGAGCAAGGAAAAGAATAATTATTGCAAATCTCAGGACTTCCAAAAGAATGAAGTTATCAACTGAACGGGAATTTAGGAAGTTTATGTATGGACATGCTAGTCCAATCTATGCCTAGGTTTGACAACCAAGTATAATTTAAAAAGCAAAAGATTGCATGTTAGGAACTTGTCAATATTGGAGTAGCATTAATAGGAATGTCAGCTCAGCTCTCCTATATGTTTCTAAGTGGCTCAATTTAAAAACTTGTGGGTTTAGGATATAAAACTGAACATAACACATATTAAAATAAGTGGCTAAACTAGGTAAATGTTTCAAAAATTTTGGAATTGGTGTATTCAGCTTTTCTCCAGAAATCTGGAAGACAAAAAATTAATACATATTCTGAGCAAGACTTCATTTTTGTTTGCTTTCTGATGCCTTAGAAAGTATGTTAACTTTAGTCAGGTTATCACAACATGAAAAGGTGTATGAAGGTGAAAAGGATGATCTCTGCTGCGCTGTGACACTGATTAGGATGTGAATCTGCAATTGGTTATGCATTAGCTACATCTTCTTTGTCATTGACTGCATGAAGGTGAGTATATATAAAATTATGCATAGCCCTAGACATTGGCTGGATCAAAGACACAGATGAAGTAACCAGACAGCTCTGGAATCATGGATCCCAAACTTTACTTGCATAGTTTATAAGTATATTATCTTCTTCTTCTTTTTCTTCTCTTTTATACAAAAAAAGCTTCACCTGATCTTTGAGGGCTGGGCATTTAGCCCTCAAGAAATTACTGGGTTTTTTTAAGTCTATAAAGAGCTACATATTTCTTTATTTTTTATAAATATCAAAGAAAGTGAAATGCTAGTTGTAATTTTAGTACACAAAGTGAAATTTATCCTCTGTCATACAAGCTATTGTTAAAGTGAAAGAGCATTTAAAAATCTTAAGACTGTGTATAGTTTTCTGATTCTTTTCCTTATAAGGAAGGCATCATTCTCTTGTTATATATATCAAACTTAGTTCAAGCATCTTGATACTATTGTCACATGTCAAACCAAACATTACTTTGCAATAGGCAAGGGCAAACAGATAGGCTTACAGTTTGCTCTTATAATTAGCTACCGTGTCAGTGTGAAAGCTGGGAAAAAGTCTTAGGGTGTGTGGCCAAGGTATGCAATCGTGAAGTGTCATGCAAGTCTACCTGTTAGGCTCATTTGCAGCAACAACTGTCATGAACAAGTATGTATGCAGCAGTGTGTTATCTTGGGCAGGGCAAGGACAGATTCAATGATTAAAATCTCTCATTAGTGAAGCTGCATCTAGAAATTTAAGTGGAGAAGGACCATGGCAGGTCATCACAGAAACTTAGAATCATCCCACCTAATTTCAGGTCCTTGGCAATGGTGCTTAAGTTATGGCCAGAGAATTGCTAAATTTCTTTTTCTGTCAGTGGAGAGAGAGAGGATCACTGTGAGAGGCAGATGTCTAAAGTCAGGGGGGATGAGTGAATGTGCAACTGTTTCCAGGTGTAGGGAAGGCGGCATGTATTGCCTTCGCATCTTTCCACATTTGTTCCTATAGAAGGGTAATTTACATAAGGTGTAACTGAGCTGTAGCTGCTGCAGCCTCCCCCACCCCACCCCACAATGAGTAGATGCTACCCATGGTAGGAAAACTTCAGAATTTATGGGTTACATAAGGACCATCTCCTCAAAGTACTTGCTTTTGTAGACTGAAAATCGTACTAGAGTGCTCTTCATACATTATATCATGATAAAAGAAACTGTCTGGACATAGGGTAGACATGACAGTGCTGGGTGCAGATATGGTGGGAGCAAGTAAGCTGATCAGTGGCGTGGCTGCTACCCTGGGAAACACCACTCAGGGTGCTGGTGCAAGAGGAACTTTAGGACCCCCTTAGGTCCCTCCCAGCCCTCCCAGGAAATTCACCAATAAATAATGCATTTGCTTAAGTTGTGTGAAGCTACACTGCAGTTTTTCATCATGTCACATTCTGTTTGTTAGGGGGATGTACTATGGTGGGCTACTTGACTGTGTTGTCTTCTTGTGCCTTGCAACAGCTTAGGAAGTAATGCAAACACATTTAGACTGTATATGAGTAGATGAGTTTGTACATATATGTGCGTGCAAAAACTGTTTGCTGGGCTTGATAATTTCTGCAGGTTGAAACTGCGTATTAAATGGAACCATTCTCATCTAACGGGTTTTGTACTGTATTGAGCTATGTGGTTTACACAGCAGGACATGCAAGAAAACCAGGACCACATTGTCCAACTTCACTTCTAGAAAAATAAGTAGGTTATTTTTGTATTTTGGTTACACTTCAACAAAGTGATTATGGACGTGTTTTACTCTGAACACATACTTCAAAATGTTTAAATACTTTTCTTTGTCAGGGTCTTGTTTATCTTTATGTCGTTGCTCTTTACTGTGAATGCATCCGGTCAACATTTTCCTGATACCAGAACGCTCTCTGTGTAATGTGTGCATTTGTTTTCTTGAAAATGTAATGAATTTGAGACACTTTCAGCAAAACAAAGAAGTGTTCTGCAAATTCTCTTCATTCTTGACAGCTCTTCTCCCAGGACAGGACCATTGGGTCCCTAGCCTTGAGCAATCGGTTTTGTCTGAGAACAGTGAACCATCAGAACCTCCTGTTAGGGCTCAGGAAGAGTGTTGATTTCTCTAAATAGCTGCAGGAGAGAGGAAGGGGTGATTTGGGCTTAACCATTATTTGGCCTAGTATGGACCAAACACTAAAGGAAATCTTCCCCTCTTTCCCCATCATATTTTCCTAAAAAGTGGTAATTCTATTTCCTTATTGGCTCTATCTGCAGATATTTTTTTGGAATAACTCCAGACTAATGGCTTAAAGTTTTCAGAACATTCACTGTCATTTTGATCAACAGCATGATGGAGATAAGGGGTTAGGTGTTTAAATACTTTAGTGATAACAGGAGGGGTGCAGAGCATCCAGATCTATTTCACTGAGCACAACAGAAAGCAGAGCATTTTCCTGGAGCCCAGAAAATATCTATAAATACTGTGCTATTATGTGTCAAAATAGACACCTCTGTGTCGCAAGTTGATTCAGGTTACTTGACTGTTTCTCTAACCAGACACTTATTGTTCCCTATCTTTTGTTTCTCTGATCTAGAGCAGCCGTAACTTGCAAGCATGGATTTAACACAGAGGTGAGAGGAGAGAGCTTTAGTTCCCTGAGCCATCAGCCAGAGCAGTATGTGCTCCCATATTATGTGGGGCAGTTGTGGCCACGTGGCTGTGCAGCCCCTCCATTCAGATCAGGGCTTCAGTTACCTCTGTCTTAAAAGCATTGCCCCTCCAAGAGCCTCACCCCAGCTGCCTCTGTAAATCTGAATAATAAAAGACAACTGCCAGCTAATTTCTGTACACTCTCTTATCCCTCCTTGCAGAAGGGCTTTGGGCAATTTTAAAGTGTGTAATAAAAAAAATTCCATTGTAAACATTTTTTTTTTCCTCCCAAATGGCTGTAAAGGGAAGCAAGAATGGGCAGCTCAGGGAATGATATCTACTGTGTAGACATTTATAGTCAAATGACTAGGGGTTCATGACCTTAAGGAACTTCTAATATTATGACGGCATAAAATGGCCTGAAAATGAGGGTACTACTGGTGTGATGTGAATTGATTGAATTTAGAATACTGAAAATTTGGCCTCAAAAATGTAGGGGCCAGTTGCTCTTCATAACTGAGTATGGTCTGTATTCCTGTAATATAGAACCACCACAGGTATCAATGTTTCTATCCTTAATGTGTGTTAGAGAGGAAAACATCATAATTCCAATTTATGCTTAAAGAACCAAGGATATGGGCAGATGTACTTTTACTTAACTAGCCAGAGTAGTTCATCAGTTCACCATCCCGTCAATTTGTTACCACAAGCCAACCAGAGCTTATTGCCATATCCCTTGCTGGGATGACATGACTGTCCATATGAGCTGTCTTAGTTTGTCTCAGAGCCTGCTCAGTGCTGTTAACATAGACTTTATTTGCAGTTTTCAAATCACAGAAGTCCTGCAAAGGCACACCTGTCTGTCCTCTGAGGTAGCGGCAGTGGCTGCATCTTTAAAATAAAGAGCTCACATAATGCCAGCAGGAGGACAGTGTGGTGCAAGAGAGAAGGGCAACACTTTCCATTCTCCCCCTGTCTCTGCCCATGTCCATAAAGACAGAGGGATTTTCCCCAGGCTATACAAGTGGGTTATTTGAGAGTCTGGGAGTTAGATACAGATCTTTTGAGCTGTGGGTTGGTGGCTTGAAATCTAGACCCCTCGAGTGAAAATAAAGGAAAAGAAAGAAGATGGTTTATGGAGAAATTAATGAGTAAAAATGCTTTTTGGATGTGATAACAAGTAATGTTCCCTATTATAACCTGAGCAAGGAAAGAGTATTAAACAGAAAAAGATTTAGTCTGGACTATAGCTTGAATACAGACTCTGCACTGCTAGGATAAATTTATCCTCTAGTGTTCGTTTTCACTTCACTAACTTCACCATATTCACAACATATGGGATGAGGCAGCAGAAATATGGCAAAGTAGATGGGGCTTTTACAAGGCAAGATGCTGCGTCATACCTTTATTTGAACAGAACTGGTCCATAATGCCTTTTTCAGTGCATGGCAGTCATGGGCTATTCCAAATTAACCAGACTTACTTATTTATGATATTCAATTTCCTGGCTTTTGCCAAGATTAATAAAAGCATCCAAACTGAATGTTGCATAAAATGGCAAATGGATGAAGTAGAAGATGAAAATGAAAAAAAAAAACCAAACCCAACAAAAAACAACCCAACAATTTGCATCAATGCTGAGCAAAGTAATAGAAATTCTTAAGAACAGATGTTACTTAAAATTCACAAGCACAGATCAATATTTTGGAGAGTAAGAAAGTTTATCATTTAAAGATGGTGTTGGAATTCAGGAGCCAAGCAACAGTAAGCAGAAGAGATGCTATATTAGGATTTGGGGAGGCTATATGGCTGGATTCATAGATGCAATTCCTATGTACTCATTAAATGTTCTTTAAAAAGTTACAGGCTGTATAGGACTTCCAGAGACATTTTCTGTGGTCACAGGCAAACAGCACAACTAGTTTGCTGGCATTTCAGATTTTCTGCATCTTGTTTTAAATTCTTTAGATTCACTGTACTATATAAAAATGTGATAGTTTGCATATAGGGAGTTGTGGTTTTGTTCAGATCTGTGGTTTTTGCATCCTGGAAGTCTTGTTTTGAGAGCAAATCTGGTCATTCCGAATTGATTACACAAAAGCTATAGAGTAGGTTATAATTTCCATGGTGTGTGTAATATGTGGTGTAGCTGATTGGGCGCTCAGAAATTGTGGTAGACCCTCCAGCTTGCTAACTTCCTAACTCAGCAGATCACAAGCCTTTAGATATATATATGTCCTGTAACAAGGATGGTGATGTTATTACTGTAGGTCTAATTAGATATCCTTTAATGTTGATTTCACTCAAAAATCTTGGAGATGCGTTTCATCTGGATTTGGTTCTTTTCCAGATTTGTTAAAAAAAAAAAAGGAAGGAAAAAAAAATATTTATTTTGTAGCTCTGCCACAATTTAAAAAAATAACACTAAATGCTTGTAGGAGGTTGCAGACTGAAAAGAATGAAAATAAAACCTCCCCAGAAAAAGGAAACTTATACCAAGTTACAACCCCCCCCCCCGCATGAGTAATTGGATCCCAAAATGTAATGAAATGTTGACTGGACATTGTGCTGCATACCAAATACTCCCTTTAACAAGCTGAAATCTGAAAACAGAAACATAGGTCAGAGTTTCTGCTTAGAAATGATAGTGTAGGAACAAGAAGCTGTGTTAGAAATAGTTTTCCAATTCATAAATATCTTTATGATAAGCATTGTTTTGAAGACACCTTTTTTTCATTAACAGCTAGTATCAGAAAGGAAAAAAGCATCAAATAAAAAACTATCAGGGCTTAAGGGAATTGACACATCTCATTAGGAGAATGACATTTTTCCTCCTGAGACATTATTGTCACTTGGCAGAAATTAAGAGGAGAGAAAGAGAAAATGTAATTTATACTCCAGCAATAAATTTGAGTTGGAGAATTTTTAACAGAAATATTGGCTCTCACAAAAATAAAATAAAGGGTGAGTTTGTTTGCAGTCACTGGATCTATTAATAACACAGACTCAGGTTGTAACCACTCTGGAAAAAAAAAAGTCAAAGACGGGATATTGCATGAATGCACTTGCAAGAGATCTCCCTCTCCTTTCCCTCTCTCCAGCTCTGGAATTTCCCATGCAGTATGGGACAAGGATGGATCAGGCAGAAAGTGAAGCTGGACAAGATTGCTGTGGCCCAGGCCTTCCAAGGTATTAGCAGAAAAGCCACTGAAAGCTTAACACAGCGTGAATGTTACTTGACTCACCCTGACATAAGAGCAGGATGCTGAAAGAAAGACAAGGTTTTAAAGTCTTGATTCTGTAAGTGAGGAACAAAAGTATGGTGAGCAGTGACAGGAGTGAAGGAGAAGGAGGACTGTCGTGTGCATTCTGCTCAGTATTCACTTCCACACCTATGTCCCAGCTTGTAACGTACCACGCCAGTCTCATGGGACTTCATTGTTCTCTCTAAAAAGAGGAACTTCAGTATCTTCTGTTGACACCTGGAGATAGGGACAGATACAAACATAGGGAGAAACAGCTATTGTAGGTCCAGGTTTGCTTTATAAGGTCCTAAACTTTACTGAGGTCTTAAACTTCACTGTATTAATAGGAAGTTACTTAAAACTTGAACTATTTTCAAAACCGATGCAAACACCAAATCAAAGGAATTTGAGTTTCTCTTTATTGTCTATCCCTGCAACAGGTCAAGTGATATTCCATTCTATGATTCTATATAATTGCAAAAATGCCAGGAAAAGGAATCTTGCCAGGCTCTTTCCTTAAGTGTGGCAGATTAGTATCTCCCCGCTAAAGTAAGTGGATCTCTGGATTTCACTGGCTGGCCATGTGGCACCCATGCTTCTCCACAAGGAAAAGTAAGTGAACTTCTTCCCGCACAATGAAAGCCTCATTTCTTTATCAGAAATTGCCTTTGGGTTGATAATTTAAAATTTAAATTTGCTACAATCAGGAGAGGTCAGATCTATAAGCATTGTCAGACACCCAGGGCTCAGTTCTCCTAAATATAGGAGAGTATCCCCCCCATCTCCTGCCTTTATCATAAAGATATTCAAGCTGTTGGTCCAGAAATGTATGATTCTCTTGGAGGTCCTATTTACATCTTTTAGATCTGCCAGGCCTGTGTGGCAGATACACTCTCACAGATATTGTAAGGTCTCCGGAGTGACACAGATAGAGCAACTGAATGAAACCCATTAAGACATTTGTCACAGGATTTTCAAAAACATTTTGTCCCTTGTCTCCCACTGAAAGTCACTGGAGGTGCATTTGAATCATTACCATCATTAGCAATCTAAATAACTGTCCTTAAGTACTCTAACCTATCACTGTGCAGCTATTGTATATCTTGCACAATTACTGGTATATGTTTAATAGATAATTTGCAAGACACCAGGAAAGGTGTACAAGTGTATCTGGGCAGGATAAACCACAGGACTTTAAAATCAGCACAGCTGACTATTTTTAGAAGGTTTTTTTATTGCTATATAAAAGCATTATAAATATTCATTAGTAATAACAACCTGTAATCACAGAAATATAGAATTATATATAAACTTGACTGTATTTCAAATAAAAAATATGATGTACTTTAAAGTTTTAAACATATTTTTAACAATGTATTTGAAACACAAGCCATATTTTGTCCATTTTTCATCTGTCTACATTGCCATTTAGCAACTTTTTCACATAATTGATGCACAATTATCTTAATTTTGTCCAGTTCTAGAATACTAATCTGGGTTTACTGTCCAAGTTCTAGTCCAGTATCACGTATCCTCCATCACAGTCTCATAGTTCATAATCATGTGTTTCAAAAGGTGATAATGGCACAAAGGAAAAAATAAAGCACAACACCAAGCAGCAGATCAAACAGCATAGGATTTTTTCACATTCCAATCATAGAATCACAGAATCATAGAATGGTTTGGGTTGGAAGGGACCTTGAAGATCATCTCATTCCAACCCCCCCTGCCATGGCCAGGGATACCTTCCACGAGATCAAGCTGCTCAAAACCCCATGCAACCTGGCATAATCTTTCCACCCAGTCTAACTGTGGATTGCAGTCTGAGGCCTTGCCTGCCTGTGTTTGTTAAGGCAAAGACAGAGAAAGAATAAATTCCCAGGGTACCATCACTTAGTGGCGTTAGCAAGGTCATCATCTCTCCAGGCCCTTCCCTATCCCTTTTTGCCTTAAATTTCTCTCCATTCAGTAGCAGGAGGAGATCATCCCCTGTTGATGCAGTAGGAAATCCTTCAGCAGGAACAAAATTATGACCTGTTAAGACTCCTTGAGGAGCCATAGCACTCATGATAGAGAGCCAAGGGGTTCCTCCAGCTGCCATGTCTTCTCCCCTTGCATGTGCTCCACAGATCTGCAAGCTTTCCTGGTACCATGCTCTGCTTCTGTGCCCCATCGAGGAGCTGCAGCCTTTCTCACTGAGTCCTGAGGCTATGGCTCTGCAGAGTTTCTTCCCCACCATTTCTCTTTGATGCATGTTTCCCTTGCATGGGATGGGATGATGCCTTGAAGGTATAGGCATGTTTTGAATAGGCGGAATGAAGAAAGTGTGTTCCTAGGTACAGCCCTTGCTTTCTGCCACCCTGCCCTGCCCAGCTCAGCCCCAGGGGTGCCAAGCAGCTGCGGAGCACAGGCTAGGCTTCAGCCCCCATGGAAATGTGTAAGAACAGTTGTAGATACAAGGGAACAGATAACAAATATGAAATCACCATAGCATCCCTTCACATTTGTCCTTGCAAGACATTTTTCCCCTGGAATAATGGAGTCATTTACACCACAGGGGCACTGTGAAGTGAGCAGAGAAAGTCCACCACTCTAACAGATCCCTGCGTGAATGAGAGACATCTCTTATTTCTTCACTTTGGCCCGTTAACTCAGATTACACCTCATGTTGTGGCTGACAGGTTGTGCAGTGTGTTGGAAAGCAAGGGCCAGCCTATGTAACGATATCTCCTACCATCAGCCACTGCTAAATCGGTTTCCCTCAGATGAGGAAGCCTGGACCAAAGAAAGAAAATCTGGGAGTTTTCTCCTCTGTAATAGGCAGAGCACTTTCTCACTCCAGTGAGACTATGTTCCTGGCTGGCATGAAGTCACTGACTTTGCTGGAGCTCCACCAATGTAACACAGCTGGGCCAAAATAGAATCACACATCCAGATGAATAAATATTTTAAAATGTTTATACCTAGAGGGGAGAAACTGTGGAGAGGGAGGACTAGCTGTGCTCCAGGCCTTGAATGTGTGGATAAGTAAGAGTCGCTTTTAAGCATCCATACCTTTGGGGCTGTGAGTAAGGTATCCCTCACCTCTGGGTTTTATTCTTCTCTCTCTTCTCCTCCCCCCACCCCAACACATTTGGCATTTGGAAGTTTTGAAGTAATTTCCTCTCTTGGCCTCACCTGGGATCTCTGCTGTCCCAGAACCTCCTCCTGACCTCAGTGTTGTGTTTTCATTTAAAGTCAGGGATGTCTATAAATGTCAGCAGTACAGGGCAATTAGAAGTTTGAAAAGGGCTGTAACATAAACCAGCATTATAGTGAAATGGATACCGCCTTAAGCTGCCTGAAATTCACTTGCTGTTGGAAAGACAATATCCTGCCATTCTCCCATGGTGGCCTTCAATTGAACACATTTGGCTGAGGGTTGACCCATTATTAGGATAAGTCTCTGCATGGCTTAAAACAATGAAGAAACACAGAGAGAGAGAAGCCAGCAAATTGGGCTGGTAGTTAGCCAGCACTGGGCCGAAATGTGACACTGGATTAGGCCTTAATAGCTGTCTGTGGTCCTATCTGTGAAATCCAATGCTCTCCTTGTTTCCCTGCATTGCAGGACAGAAGCATGTGGTCAGATGTTGAAGGAAATCCACGCCCCCCCCCCCTTTTTTTTTTGACTAATAGCTTCTAAAATATACCTCCTGTAACTCTAGAAATAAACATTCATTGCAATAACAATTTGGTTTGTTAACAAGGTCCCTTTTTTTCATATGTCATCACACTACGTTAATTTACAATGTTTCTGGGCAGCTCTGTCCTTGTCCCTCCAGCGCACACGCGCTGCTTTCCCTCCCTGCTCTAAGTTGCTATATATAAACTCTACTTCTGCCTTCACACCAGCTCCATTGGAGCCCTTCAAACAGCCTCAAAATTCAATATGCTCCCTCACCAAGAAGGGGAAGGAGAGGAATTTTTCTGCACAAAATATGTTCTGGATTCATCACCTCTAGCTTCCCTTTTTTTCATGATGCAACCTAGTACAAAAGCAATATGGTAACAATCTCCGAGTGCCTGTGAGTACGTGCTAAAGCCAAGGTCAAAAAGACAAAAACTCCAAAGTGATCTATTCCATGGAATTCTAGGAAAATACATATATTTCTGCAGAGAGATTTCATGGAACCTGTCTCTCTGTTCCTAAGACAACATTTCATCTTACTGCACTTTGTTATGTACAAAAATATATACAGGCAGTATTTTACCAATTTTCTGACAGGGAATTTTGAAAAGAGATGTCTCCAATTTATCAATGTTTGGATTCATATATGATATTTTTTCCTCTTTGAACCTAGTATCGAAACACAGAGCCAGTTTCTTGCCTTGAAACATGGACATGAAAATAATCATGCTTTACTGTAACTCCTTAAAGTTCAGTTAGTTCACTGATCCTGCCTACTGCCTAATAGATATGGGTGTTCTTCTGTGGTACCTTGCCTTTTCTCAAAGGTCCCACACTGCCCGTTCACCTAAACACATTTAATTCACAATCAGACCAGGGCGTCCTGTTGCAAAACCCTGAAAAGATTCCCAGCAGACTTTGGGTCAGGCCGTGAAGGTTTTTGAAAGGATGCTCTAGCAAAGCGGTAGGATTTCAGCACAGCTACCGTACCCCAGTAGGAATCATCTGGGCCCAGTTGCTGTGTGTCCTGCTGTGTTGTCCTAGGAGCATCCCCGGTATGTACGGCTGTACGCTGTGGTGACGTGCACGCTGAAAAAAGAAGGTATGGTGATATGTTACAAAGTTGGATTTCACAGCACGTGTCAAAACTTCCTAATCGGTATGATGCCATTTTAACATCTGTAACAAAACTAGTCCTCTACACGAGATACACAAACAGGTCACGGCCTGTGAAAATATCAGAGGTGTCAAGGGAAAACCGAAATATGAGGTTGATGCTAGAAAAAATGTGTAATTTACTACTCAATGGTCAGTGCAAGTTCTTGTTCCAAGCAGGACTAACTTCTAGAAGCAAAACTTTGTGGCTCTGTAGGGTATAATACATTTCTAGTCAACCTGAAAAGTTTTGCAAACAGCATGGTGTGCAAGCTTTATCTCTGACCTAGCAGTCCGGTTATGAAAGTTAAAGCATGCACAGTCTCAAGTAAATATGTTGCTTACACAGCAAGGATGTCTGCACAGCAGTATAGAGCTGTGCTCCTCGTCTACACAAGGGTCAAGTCCACCTTTGGGAAAGAGTCAGGGATGCAAAAAGACCATTAAATTTGTCTAAAAATCTCTGTAAGTTGTCAGCTGAAGAAAGAGAGGTATATGAGATCTGGAACAGGAAAAGCTTAACACAGAGGAATGGAAGCATTTATTATATTTTATTTTTCAGACTGTCATGATTTCGGTTGCAGCCCAGCCTGTAAAAAAGCACCACGAAGCTGCTCACTCACTCCCCACCCCCGTGCCTGGCCACGCTGGGATGAGGAGAAAATACAAAGGCAGGCTCGTGGGTCGAGACAAGGACTGGGAGGGATCACTCCCCACTTATGGTCACGGGCAAAAGACAGGCTCAACTTGGGGAAGAAACAAAATCAATTTAATTTGCTACCAATCAAATCAAAAACAAGGCTATTGGGAAGGACAACCAAACCTCAGAACACCTTCCTCCCCACCCCTCCCGCCTTCCCGCTTCAACTCCTCTCCCAGTTCTCTCTACCTCCTCCCCCCGGCGGCACAGGGGAACAGGGGATGGGGGTTTTGGGTCAGCTCGCCACACATTGTCTCTGCCGCTCCTTTCCTCAGGGGGAAGATTCCTCACTCGTCCCCTGCTCCACCGTGGGGTCCCTCCCACGGGAGACAGTCCTTCACCAACTTCTCCAATGTGGGTCCTTTCCGCGGGCTTCAGTTGTTCCCGAACTTCCCTGGCGCGGGTCCTTTCTGCGGGCTGCTCTCCAGTCTCACACTGCTCCAGCGCGAGCTTTCCCATGGAGTCACGGCCATCTTCGGGGGCCTGCGCTCCACCGTTCACCCCCATGGGCTGCAGGGGGACAGCCTGCCTTCTCACCACAGGCTGCAGGGCCATCAGCCTCCTCCGGCGCCCCTCCTCCCCCTCCTTCTTCACTGGCCTCAGTATATGCAGAGGTGTTCCTCTCACATTCCCATTTCCCCACCCACTGCATGTTCCCCTTCTTAAATCTGTTCTCCCAGAGGTGCTACCACTGTCACTGTTGGGCTCTGCCTGGGCCAGAGGCGGGTCCAACTTGGAGCTGGGGGAGTTTCCAGCAGCTTCTTACAGGAGCCACCTCTGCGGCCCCCTCCCCCGCTACCAAAAAAACCCCCGCGCCACACAAACCCATAACACAGACATAAAGTATGAGTAAGCCTTCAGTTATTTTTATGGACATTTGAAAGTTGTATAACCCACCCACTCAAATCTCTAGCCTCCATATTACCTGGGTTATCTTCCACTATGAAAGATATAACTCCTGGGTTATATCTTCCACTAACAGTTTTTAGTGATGGGGGAAGACAGGAACCATGATATTATTGACTGCAAACTCTTTTTCAGCTGTTGATACACACTCATCCAAGAGTTCAGTCTATGACTCTGTAAAGAGCCACATCTCCCAGACTATACAGATATCCATGGTTCATTTGTCAATGAGTTTCAGAGGCTGGATACTGAAAGCTGAATGATCCTCATGCTGCAAGTTATGCTCTGCAGGGAACATAACATTACCAAAATCCTACTATGATGTTATTTCTAGATGCAGCTCCTTTCTGAATCCACTCAGCAGGATACCTCAAGGGAAGGGTAATTACTGCACACAACCCAACTAAAACCATAGAGGAATAACTCCTTTTTACATGGGCTCAGGAGAACCATGTCCCAGCTTTGCATCAAAACATGGGCCCATGGAGCCTGGATGTTCAGTTTAACACAGCTCCCAACTCCTACACACCAGTGCAAGAGCTGCCAAATATCCTGTGTGACACAGAGTTTTCCATATTACACAGCCAAATACCACATCCTATATGAAAACAAAAAGGACATGGCTTTTGCCACAGTTTTGCAGCAACCACTTTCCCAGGTACCCAGAAAATGAGGTCTTGGGAAGAGACTACAGAGCATACAGAGACTTTCTAAGGGGGGAGGGTAATGCCATGTTGAATGTACCATGAACCCAACCAAATCACTCCCAGTTACAAATGTGAGGCAGGACTGGTGCATGCCACGGCCCTGCCTACAGCCTCTAGGGTCTTCCACTGATCCTGCCATGCTTGTAGACTTGGCTGGCTCCCACTGGCATGCAGTCCCTTCAGCCGCTGGTGCTCAGTCCAGAGGTTGCTGTGCAGGAGTGGAAGGCAGGCAGTGACCCAACACATTTACCTAACTTCTGTTGCTCTGCAGCACAGGTAGAAGCTCATCAAAAGTCTTCACTACCAGCATTACAATCTCCGGGGCATCAGCTTGAAATTCAGCTTGTGTTTTACCTGTTTCACTGCTTTCAGCCAGTCAGGATAAAGCCATGCCCAAATGTTTTCCAGAGCAATGGCCTAATACGGAGGACAGTTTTAACTGATATAAATCAGTGTGCCTCTGAGGAGTACTCATTTGCTGCTTTCATTTGACTATGTTTAGTCTCTTCATTGGGATGAAGACAGTCAACCATTGGGGTAGATTCTGCCCTCAGTTATGACAGTGTAAAACTGGATTACCCCTTCAGCAAAAAGTAGTCATTTCAGCCTTACATGGGCATCGCTGAGAAGCGGATTCAGCTGCAGCTTACCGTAATTCTCACAATGCCAGCTGTGCATTAGCCACTGTCGTGGTTTCAGCTCAGTCGGTAACAAAGCACCACGAAGCCGCTCACTCACCCCCCACCCCCGCGCCTGGCCACGTTGGGATGAGGAGAAAATACAAAGGCAGGCTCGTGGGTCGAGACAAGGACTGGGAGGGATCACTCCCCACTTATGGTCACGGGCAAAAGACAGGCTCAACTTGGGGAAGAAACAAAAGCAATTTATTACAAATCAAATTAAAAACAAAACACAAGGGTATTGGGAAGGGAAAACCAAACCTCAGAACACCTTCCCCCACCGCTCTCACCTTCCCGGCTCAGCTCCATTCCCGGTGCTTTCTACCTCCTCCCCCCGGCGGCACAGGGGAACAGGGGATGGGGGATGGGTCAGCTCGCCACACATTGTCTCTGCTGCTCCTTTCCTCAGGGGGAAGATTCCTCTCTCGTTCCCTGCTCCACCGTGCGTGGGGTCCCTCCCATGGGAGACAGTCCTTCACCAACTACTCCAACGTGGTTCCTTTCCGTGGGCTGCAGTTCCTCACAAACTTCCCTGGTGCGGGTCCTTTCCATGGGCTTCAGTTCTTCCCGAACTTCCCTGGCACAGGTCCTTTCTGCGGGCTGCTCTCCAGTCTCACACTGCTTCAGCGTGGATTTTACCATGGAGTTATGGCCATCTTCAGGAGCCTCTGCTCCACCGTTCACCTCCATGGGCTGCAGGGGGACAGCCTCCCTTCTCACCACGGGCTGCAGGGCCATCAGCCTCCTCGGGCGCCCCTCCTCCCCCTCCTTCTTCACTGACCTCAGTATCGGCAGAGATGTTCCTCTCACGTTTCCCAACCCCCACACTGCCAGTTCCCCTTCTTAAATATGTTCTCCCAGAGGCGCTACCACCGTCACTCCTCTCCCAGAGGCGGGTCAGACATTTTGGAGCCGGGGAAGCTTCCAGCAGCTTCTTAAAGGAGCCATCTCTGCAGCCCCCCTCCCCTGCCACCGAAGAAAACCATGCCACACAAACCCATAACGGCCTCAAAAACATCTCAGAGATACTTGGGTTTGTTTCAGTGGTAAATGAAACAGGTAATCCCTTCTTTAGAGATGACTGCGTGGGAGGGGGTTTTTTCCGCTTCCGTGAAAAAAACTCCCTAGGACTCTAAACCATCTTCTTACTTGCAACTTTGGTTCTAATCCTTCCTACATGACTTTAGACCACAGTGAGTACAAGCCAAGCCCAAATCTGTCTATAGCAAGCCACAAGATTGTACAGCAGAACACCACCAGTTTGCAGGCCAAACACAGAACAAAATGTGGGATGCCCATAGACCACCTGATTACCTTCTGAAATGATCAACATGACAGGAAGCAGAAGGGGCTGCAGCACATGGGACTGTGTTCAAGGAAAATGCTGAGACTACTTTTGTCTTCTCAGGGGAATATTTACAAATGCTTCTAAGGAAAAGTGGGCTGAATTTACTGGGAGTTCAAATTAATTTGAGCTCTACCGAAGTCAGTGAGGCTCTGCCAGGATATACCAGCATAAAATGTGGGTCATTGTACCCAAAAATGTATACAAGCCTATCGTTGTCTTGTGGTTAAAAATTACACCAATAGGGAAAAATCACATCCATTTCAGTTATGATCTTGTTTCTGTAAAAGCTGCATGGCCATTCCCCAAGTCCTCTATTCATAACAGCTGACTGATACACAAGAAACAGAAGAATTATCACTGAGTTTACAATCATATTTGTCATGCAGATAAAATATCTGCGAGATCTACACCTGTATTACTGAACCAGAGTGCCAAAGATGTGGGGCAATGTGCTTGTGGAAAAGTGCGTAAACAGTGACATAAACCACTGATATTTTCTTTATTTAAAGAAACTGAGATGTTATATTTGAATATGTTGTGCAGAAACCAAATAAATAAATAATTACCTTGACATGAATTCTTCTTGGCTTCTGCATTCTTAAACTGAAGATTTTGCATTAACCGACTTGTACATGTTTTCTCTGGTACATTTTAAAAAGACAAATAATGAAGGGAGGTAATATACATACTTCAATCTATTCTCTCGGAAGTCTGACTGCTAGTGCTTAAGAATGCAAGATAAAATGAATTAAAGCCTACCTTGGGAACCTTGAGCAAATTCTTTGTACAGCATACTGGCACTTTACTGCATAATTAAATTTATTGCAAAGGTACTTTATCTTCATTACACGTGACAACTTCACTTTTTTTGTCCTGCAGTCTTCTCTTTAAGTCCTTACATTCAGAAATTCTTGCTTCTCCAGACTTACGAGCACATGCAGTTTAATGAATTACAGAAATAAGTTATCTCAGAAGAGTCAGAGTATATTTTTGACTTATGCCTCAGAGTTGTCAGACAAGCACAGTTAATGAAACGTGTTTCAGTCTGGCCCACTACTTACCCATGTGAATGTTAAATTCGCTGTGTGCCGCAACATTTCTCTCTGTGTGGCTACATGACTACACTGATTTCATCATCATAAAACAGAATAAAAGTCAATTGTAATGGACTAGTACCAAATAGTCTTTAGTTATCACATACCAAACCAAACAGCACCGAATTTTAGAGCTGACCAGTGGTTTCTCTTTGAAACCATCAATTCAGAAGGCACTCAAGTTTGTGTCCTGGTTGATAAGATATAGCAGAATTTGTAGGTCAGCTATTCTCTGAGCTATTCTCTTAAAGCAGGGCCAGAGGACTATAGGTAAACAAAGAAGGAAATGGCCCTCTAGAAACCTGTTTGGGTCTTTAATGGGATGGCTGGAGAGGATGGAAGAGAACCAGAAGCCAGAAGGTGGGAGGGAAGTGGGTACCTGGAAGAAGGGCAGGTGGAAGGAAGCTGCAGCCAGGGAAGAGCCCAAGGCAGTGCTGCACAGAGGATAAAGGACAGTGACACATCCCACATAGGAGAGAACATGCCCTGTACAAGGGGATGGGGAAGGAGATACAGCCAGGCAGATAGTGGGATACAGGTATCCAACAGACACGATCTAGGGACAGGGCAGCTTAAAGTAATTCTGGTTCTCTGAAATCTTTTTGGAGAGGACGTAGGAATTGCAGACAGCAGCTGAAGGGAGGAATCCAAATTCAGAGCAGAGCAGAAGAGGCAAAGCGCCAGAAGGGCAAGTGTGAGGGGTGGACAGGGAAGAAGAGAAAGGAATTGGCAGCTGTGTTTGGAGGAGGTGACAAAGGAGCCCATGAAATGAGGTCTGCAATTGTGCTGGGAAGAGGGAAGGAGATTTGGTGGAGAACAGCCTAATGGTAGCATGGTGATGAGCCATGGGTAAGGGTGAGGGCAGTGGTGGACTGAGGGTTGAGGATCTTACAAGTAGTAAATGAGAAAAGTTTCTGGAAAAAGCTGAATCTGAAAACTCAATGAGTTTTTGCAGAAGGATCTCATCGTGTTGTGCCACCCTGTGAGAAAGGTTGCCTAGGTCTGGCACAATAAAAACATGGAAGAACAGTATCATTCCTCTTTCTTGTGACAGCTGTCCCTTGCTAAGCCACCGGATTTTCTGCATTTCACTGTTTTTCAGCATGTAGGATATGTAATATTACACACTAGCTCGGCTTTCTCTGACAAAGGTCCAGTTTCAAGCTTCAATGAATAGGTATGGCAGAGCCTACAGCTGATTATTTTTTTTCCATGCTTTTTAATAAGTTTGCCTGGGGTCTTGCAGTCAAATAAAAGACATGCTCCATGGTCTGGAGACCTTATCATCTAGGTGGGATTTGAGTGGGATTTGCAGTTTCAGGAGAGTCCTACCAGGGGTTGCACAGACATTCCTCCCAACCATCACACCACATTTTTCACAGTCCACAGTTCTGGACCAGATTTAAAGTCTGACCCTTAGTTGGGAGTTTCTGGGTTTGGACCAGACCTGGGACATTTTTGGATCTGCTTGACAGATTGTTCTGTTCCTCTCTTTTGTCAAAACCAGCAGAGAGGACCACAGTGATCAAACCTCCTGTGTCCATACTGAAATACAGCCCTCAAGGAGAAAGGGGCCCCTCAACTGCTTGCACCCTGCTTAGTGACCCCATTGCCAGTGCTTGTGCTCTGGGAGGAACAGAAGGGTCACAGTTTTGTGAAAACAAAAAAACAAAAAGAGTGAAAGCTACTTGGACTGGATTCCTTTGCCACATTTATGTTCCTTTTTATCACATGATGTTCATGGGGCTCGTGATAGTGATGGGGATTGTGGCAGAGAGCAGGAGCACCCCATTCCTTCTTCCACTGCCTCCAAAAAGTAGTAAAATACATTAATGATTTATGCAATAGACTCTGGGATAATATCGTAAATGACTATATATTTAGGATTGTTATACATGAGATGCTAATGGTTTCTATTTCAAAGCACATTAAAACCTACAACAGTGACATCCATGGCAGCCCGGACCTCAGTAAGCTCATATTACGTTTATAACTACAGCCTTTCTTTTGTTTCCTTATTTGTATAGCATATGTTTAACATTTTATTTTTATATTACAGTTCAGGGAGTCTTTTAGTGAAGCCTCATGGCTAATTCTGGAGGACTGAAGACATCCAAATGTTGCGTACCCAGCCGCGCCAGCCACCTGCTACATCTCCATGACAGAAGCAGGGAGGTGGTATCAGTCTGGATTTGCTACTTGCCTTTTGTAACCAGCATATGAGAATCAGAAGAAACACCCATACAGCTCATGTGTGCATGACATATCAGCAGCCTCTCCTGGGAACAAATGTCAGCTCTGTTTACGAATGTATGTTCAAATGTTGGTTATAATAGCACGGTTGGTATTGCTCCCTCAGAGATGAACTCTGATCAAACCTTTTGTGGTTTCCAGCTGCAGCTGGTTTGTGTTCCCTTCTCTTTCTCAAAGTCTTGGGAGATGACAGGTGTAGGACTTTCTACAATGCTCAGCAGTTATAATAACATTTATATGAGGGGGCGACATTTTTTAAAGTGCTCCCACTGCAGTAGCACCTATATAAACAGAAAGCCCAGCATGCCAGGAGCTGCACAAGTAGGTGTCTGACAACAGGGTCTGTTCCCAGGGAGCTCTCAGCCCAGCCAGGCAAACAGAAAATGGAGAGACACAGGAAAAGTCCCTGTGCAGGTCACTGGAAGAGCCAGGATCTGTGCAAGGCAATTCCAGTTCCCCAGATCTTGAGTCACAGCAAGGGTTTATTGTCACTGCCCAAAGCCAACCAGCCCCTAAATAACTCATAGAAATTATTTTGTGGGAATCAAAATAAAACACTTTGCTTTCAGGCAATTGAACTTTTTATCATTTTTACTTAAAATTGTAGCCCAACATCAAAATAAAGTTGTGTCGTGGTTTCGGGTTCAGCTCAGTCGGTAAAAAAAGCACCACGAAGCCGCCCACTCACCCCCCACCCCTGTGCCTGGCCACATTGGGATGAGGAGAAAATACAAAGGCAGGCTCGTGGGTCGAGACAAGGACTGGGAGGGATCACTCCCCACTTATGGTCACGGGCAAAAGATAGGCTCAACTTGGGGAAGAAACAAAAGCAATTTAATTTACTACAAATCAAATTAAAAAAACCCACAAGGGTATTGGGAAGGAAAACCAAACCTCAGAACCCCTCCCCCCACCGCTCCCGCCTTCCCAGCTCAGCTCCATTCCCGGTGCTTTCTACCTCCTCCCCCCAGCGGCACAGGGGAACAGGGGATGGGGGTTGAGCCAGCTCGCCACACATTGTCTCTCTGCCGCTCCTTTCCTCAGGGGGAAGATTCCTCACTCGTCCCCTGCTCCACCGTGGGGTCCCTCCCACGGGAGACAGTCCTTCAC
>VYZV01025817.1:180685-230918 GCA_013401275.1 Pandion haliaetus | reverse complement strand
GGGAAGCTTCCAGCAGCTTCTTACAGGAGCCACATCTGCAGCCCCCTCCCCCACTACCAAAGAAAACTGCGCCACACAAACCCGTAACAAGTTGGTATTCTGAAACTGCAAATTAAACTCTCTTGTCCTAAGGCCACTGAAACAAAACATTTACACTTTAGAAATGCCTACATCTTCCCCTCATCTTTTTGACTGAAGTAATTCTTTCAGTTCATAGCTTCATTACAAAGTAGATATATTTATAGTTTATATTTGCCAAAATGCGTTCACTCAGGTCTACACACAGTCTTCCAGTTTCTGGAGTGAAATAAATGAAACATTATGTTTAACTTTTTTAACTGTGTGGTACAGAATCATAGAATGGTTTGGGTTGGAAGGAACCTCAAAGATCATCTAGTTCCAACCCTCCTGCCATAGGCAGGGACACCTTCCACTAGACCGGGTTGCTCAAAGCCCAACCTAGCCTTGAACACTTCCAGGGATGGGGCATCTACAACCTCTCTGGGCCACCAGTTCCAGTGCCTCACCACCCTCACAGTGAAGAACTCCTTGCTTACATCTAATCTAATTCTACCCTCTTTCAGTTTATAACCGTTATCCCTTATCCTATCATTGCATGCCCTAACAGAAAGTCCCTCTCCAGCTTTTTTGTCGGCCCCCTTTAGGTACTGGAAGGCTGCTCTAAGGTCTCCCTGGAGCCTTCTCTTCTCTCGGCTGAACAACCCCAACTCTCTCAGCCTGTCTTCATAGGAGAGCTGCTCCAGCCCTCTGATCATCTTTGTGGCCCTCCTCTGGACTTGCTCCAACAGGTCCATATCCTTCTTACGTTGGGGGCCCCAGAGCTGAATGCAGTACTCCAGGTGGGGTCTTACAAGGGTGGAGTAGAGGGGGAGAATCACATCACTCAACCTGCTGATCACGTTTCTTTTGATGCAGCCCAGGATATGGTTGGCTTTCTGAGTTGAGTGCACAGTGCCGGGTCATGTTGATCTTCTTGTCAACCAACACCCCCAAGTCCTTCTCCTCAGGGCTGCTCTCAATCCACCCATCGCCCAGTCTGTATTTGTGCTTGGGATTGCCCTGACCCATGTGCAGGACCTTGCACTTGGCCTTGCTGAACTTCATGAGGTTCACACAGGCCTACCTCTCAAGCCTGTCAAGGTCCCTCTGGATGGCATCCCTTCTTTCCAGTATATTGACTGCCTGACACAGCTTGGTGTCATCAGCAAACTTGCTGAGGCTGCACTCAGTCCCACTGTCCATGTCACCGACAAAGATGTTAAACAGTGCTGGTCACAATACTGACCCCTGAGGAACACCACTTGTCACTGGTCTCCACTTAGACATTAAGCCATTGACCGCAACTTTTTGTGTATGACCATCCAGCCAATTCCTTATCCACTGAGTGGCCCATCCATCAAATCCACATCTCTCCAATTTAGAGACAAGGATGTCATGCAGGACAGTGTCAAATGCTTTGTACAAGTCCTGGTATATGCAAGCCAAAATATCCAGTACAACTCAGTTGCTATGCAGGCCCCCCAAGGAAACGTCCCTAACAATCTTATAGCCTATCATTTTCCTTGCTCCTATGAGCAAGGATCTGATACGCAGCCTGATAAGTTTCTTTTAGCAACCCTGTAGCTCCATATCAAGAGTGTGAACAAACAACATCCATACCTACACTAAATGGAGGCAAGGTAAGAAGGGTCTCTCTATCTGGTCAAAGGCACTGATTAGCAATGATGGCTGCGTGTAGCTCTCACACGGGGACTTCAGCAGCTTGCCTCACCTGTCCCTGCTTGGTGGGCAGCGCTGCGTGGTGGGCAGATTGTTTGCAGCACCAGAGGATTGCTTAGCCCTCTGCAGTAGTCTGACCCCCCACCTGTTTTCATTGGGTCACAACATTTTACGTTGGAAGGATATTGATAAACTGGGTTCAGATGGACCCCCTCTGAGAGGGTCCCTTTGCATTTCATAAACTGAACTGTAGCAGGATATAAGTGGCAATCCAGTGTGCTCTGATAGGCTCCCCTTCTGCCCCCGTCCTTCTCCTCTTCACCACAGCTTATCTCACTTCTAAAAATAGTTCTAGTAAGGTGACTGGAAGGTGAAATTACTGGGTCTTTTAATTTTTGCTGAAGCTGATTTTCTAATGCTTATAAATAACATCATTGAAAATATCATCAAAAGTAATCCAAGCAGAGTCCTCTTTACCCCAATGCCTAAAGGTGAGAGAAAGCACTTATACTCAGCAAAGTGGCAAAAGCAAAGTCTGACTAAAACTAATCGAATAGCTCTGCGATGCAGAGAAGGCCTATAGCCATGGACCCTGCTCTCCCCCCCAAAGCACCTCCATATCGCTGCAGAATATCTGGCATTCTCCATATAACTATGCCCTTGGGGCATACAGCAGGCTCCCTGGCACCCAGGAGGGAGCTCAACCTCTGCTAGATTACTGTCAGTGGATAGGGAAGAGTTTTCTGGTGTGGTTTTGTCTCCATGACAGGTCAGAAGATAATGAAGCCTTTAATCAAAACCCTGAGTTTGTGGCAAGGAGCGAACGAGACAAATTGGGGAAAAGAAGAGAGTTCAATGGAAAATGACTACAGAAACAGCCTCATATTGATTAGTGTTTAATGAGGGCATCTTTTCAAATGCTGGTAGTTTTTCTAGGGGTGAACTAATCCACGTTAAGTTACTGGAAATCAGTAGCAACAAGAATGTCAAAGCCCAGGAGGACAGAGCACAGCCAGTTAAGACCATTTTGTGAGAATTACCGGAAGGTCTTTAGATGGATGGTGATTTTGTTTATATAAGAGCAGAACAATGCAATAGGTAGCATTTTCCTTGGGGAAGGAGCACAGCTCTCGTATGTGATTGTACGGAAATGAGACCCCTGGTGTTAGCAGGGGTTTGGGAAGCTACAGTAAGGCAGATAACAACCCCAAACCCTTCCAATCAGAGATATAGCATACTGCTGTGTATATAGGGTCCAACTTATTTCAGATAAAAAGTGAGAAGGTAGAGAAGCATGTGATGAATTACAGCAGCCAGATTGTTAGTAGTTTAGGCATTGTCTGGGCTGTCAGCATGCCTGTATGTGGGTGAGGCAGGGTCTGAAGAGACATAACGATTTAGACGAGGAGAGGCCAGACTGTGAGCTACGACAGGCTCATGGGCAGTTTGGGGGGAGCTCCCAAACGTTAAATGTGGCTTTCAGTGTGACTTTGTTACCCTGGGTCTCCTGGGTATCCTGAGTCCTCCAGCAAGGGTGGAAAATAACTTGTCATGGGGCTGAAACTGGCACTCTCCATTCTGTTTGGGAACCAGCTCTCCATCTAATCCAACCTAGTCATATAGTGAAGCAGTGCTATCTCTCTGTATGGTCATAATGTTATGTCTTGCCTGTGAGCTGCTCTTGAAGTTTTCCCTTCTCATGGGTTCTGGAAACAGATGGTAGAACCTGCGGATCCTGGTTAGATGGAGATTTGGAAATATCAGTGGTGAGGACCAGTTTTAGACAGTCCCCTCTGCAATACACTCCGTGAGGACCAACACATGTGCAGTGCTGCAGCTGTCCTGCCTGGGTGCTGTAAGTTAGCTGGAGAAGAGGGCGATAGCGCTGGGGGACAGCAGGGACAAACACCAAAGGGCTGAGTGGGCTCACTGAGGGCTTAGTGCACAAGGAGGGTTTTCAAAGAGCTGTTGTGTTACCTGGCTGTGCACAGCAGCGTGGGTTTGGGTGTGAAGCGAAGGACAGCTTTCAAACCCGAAGGCTTCATCTAATCCACTGAGTGTGTGTCATCCTTCCTCATGCCAGGTGCTCTTGGCTGGCAAGTGCAACCTCAAAGGTCTCTGCTCTTCCTCTCCCACTGCAGCCCCTGAAAACCGCTGATAATCCAGTCGGCCTCTTCCAGAAATGAGTGTTTTATCAACCAGATGAAGCTTTCACCCGGGCTGTCTGGCGGAGCAGCAGCCTGCTTTGGCTCCTCCAGCGCATGGGCTCAGGGTTTCACTGAGGGACCCCTTCGTCTGGATCCTGTTCATCTTCCCTGCAAATAAGGGAATCCAAGGATTTTGTCTCTGATTTCTCCAGTGACAGCAAGTTATGTAAACACACTTGCTGCCGTTAACAGCTCGCCATTTTTACTGTTTGAAACATAATCAGTCTGTATAACGGTATGGACCGATTTGGGTATCCAGTCCAACACACCCTGCCTGCTGGCTAAACGATTTTATTGTCATTAATTTATGGGGACTGTGCTGGCCTCTTTGAAAGTCCTTTTGGAATCACAGCAGTTTATAATGATACCACAATGCAATTCAGCATTTCCAAGAATTACTTTTGTTTTCTTTAGAATAGAAAGGACTTTTTTTAAGGTTTTTTTTTTTCTGTTTCTGACCAAACAGGAATGTTTCTATTTATGTATTTTAAAAAAAAAAGCATTCCCAGTTTCTTTTTTTGTTTGGGTTTTGTTTTTTTTTTTTTCCTAATTGTTGGCCTGACCCTCTGACTTCAGTGGGAGCTGGGGAAGGCTGTGCTAGTACCTTGTTGAAAAGCCTGTAAGCATCCTGCCCAGAGCCACATAGGTCCCCAGCCGGGCCCTGCCACTGTGCCCCATGCATGCTTTGGAAACCAACCACAGACACTCAGGAGTGTGTGCCTTGGCAAACCTGAGTGCAGAGGAAACTATCAAACATTCAGAGCAATTGTTGACAATTTCCAGTCACCACTAATTGCTTGGGGCTTTCTTGGACCTCGGCCACATCTATACCTTTGTGCCCTTAATCACCAGGCACCCTTTGGATAATATGCCACACCTGGGACATAAGATAATTTATCGCTTGCAGATGGATTAGCATCACAGCTCGCTTAGATAAATTTTATTTTAGCCTCAGTCCCAGAGGCCCTTCTTTTATAGCACAGTTTTATCCATTAAAATTATGGCTTCCAAAATTCTGTTGTATTTTATGGCTTCCATGAGATATTTATGACCCCTACTGTTTAAGTGGACATTTCTAGAGATTTACTGCAGAAATAATTCAGGCAAATAGCTCAGAAGAGGTACTGCCAATAGCTTACAGTTTAGGTTTGGTGGTGTTAAAAGACACAGAAAACAGTGTGCATATTTAAGTATGGATTCTTAATGCATAGTGCTGAAATGCCACTGAATATGTATTCAGAAAACCTATCCTTATGGACTAGTTCTAGACAAAATCCAAATATTGAGTTTTAATCTTCCAGGCTCCCTCTTTCCCCAAAGCTGTTCATATCCTTTGCTTTTCTGCAAAGTATGAGAGATGAAAGCAAATGCTAATTAAAATGAATTTGTAGTCAGATAAATTAGAGTCAGAAGAGCCGAAATAGCGTATGCAGGCCATCCCCTTGCTAATGCAACATTACTCCATAGCACATTTTCAGTGTTTTTACTGCTCTTGTTCTAAGATGTCCCATGAAATTAAATATGTGCCTTTTACCTTGGGAAGCTGTCATGCAATTTATTACAAAATCCCTTTTTCATGCTTTCTTTATATGTCTTTGTACCACAGTCGCCTCCAGATATTTGAAAAGTCAAATACACAACTTATAGTGGCTGTATAAACAAGTAATTTCCCTGAGATTTAGGTTTTTTTAGAAATCCAGAACTCTGTACATTAAGCCTTGGATGTAAAAGCAGGAGGTGACTGCGAACGGCTGCAGTTCCCCAAGTCATTGATTATCAGAAAAGCTGAGAGAAAATATTTTTGCTATAAGCAGTTGTTTCTTAGAAGTTGTCTTTCACCAGTGAGCTTTGATGTCTGTCACATACACAACTAGGTGAGGCTAGAATTGTTGCTGGTTTTTATGCAGTAATTAAATCAGTTGTACATTGATGGATTTAGGGAACACAGAGAAAAGCCAGACAAGAGGATTCTGAGAGGAATACATGACAGAATAGCTCTTAGCTCAAATATAAAATCTAGTTTATATGTCTAAGAATAATGCATCAGGTAAAATCCTAGTCACTGAAGTCAGGCCCTCTTGAGCAAATTTGCAGTTATTGTGTATTAATCTCAGCTGGCCCTTGAGATTCCGAGGGGACCCACAAGTTGTCTTGAAGAAATGCACTTCCACAGGCCCTGTGAGGGGGAGATATGAGAGGTGTTTCTCTTTTCCTAGCTGCTTAGTTTGTCCTAATTGGATTAGTGCTATGGGTGGCCAGGGCCCTAAAAGACAGAGCTCAGGTTGCAGTTTGACAGACCCACTGGAGGCTTAACCTGCTGCAAGGGGAAAGTTGAGATCCATCTGTTGGTCCTTGTAGGACTAGAACTGGTCATCTGTTTTATACTATGGAAAGTCTGAGGATTAGAAAAGTAGCCTCCATGGCTTATGGTGTGTCTCTGAGAAGTGACTGATGCTGTCGGGCAGCTCTGTATAATACATTTCCCAGCTTTTTGTCTTTGGGGTGAGTGTGAAGCCTTTTACAGCACTGCAGCACGAGAGCAGAAAGCACTCTTGTTAGCTTGCCAGCTTCCACGTGTCCGGTGTGCTCCTATGTTATAGCCATCAGCATCCTGATCCTTTGGGGGAGCTGCTCTGTTGGGCAGCTGAAGGGAACCCCATGGAAGGTCTCCAAGCACGTCTCTGGGAACGGCACACCAGGTGATACAGGTCACATAGCAGCAAGAGGTATTTCACAAAGTGCCTCACTCCCATGGATTTTAAGTGAAAATCAAAAAAGCAGACTTATCCAGATATGTAGGCTTGCAATGCATACTTTATATTAGGAATCAGATTCCTAAATACTTCTAAGATTTGACACAAATTACTGTTAAAAACGTGGAAGTCACTGCAGTGTCAATATCTCTTACACATTAAGTTAACGTAATTCAAGACAAAAGACCAAATCTCTCCCTGCAGCTGGTTCTTCAATAGATTTTACAGCATGACAATATTTCCCCAATGAATCCACTTGTATGTGCTAAAGGTATGAATATGGCCCTTACAATTGCTTAAAGGAACTGATTCCAAGAGGGTTTATCTGTTTGCAGGAGCAAATTTGTAAGACGTGAGGGGAGGAAGACAGCCAAGTTTAACTGTTAGTTAAAGGTAGGCTGTCCTCATCTGCTTGGGAGGGGGATAAATGTACCTGTGGGAAGATACCCTGACTGCATGTTGCATCAGCTCCAGCTACTGAATGGCTCACTTTGGTCCTAGCACCTCTGGCACTGTCAAGGAACCACAGCCAACAGCAGAGCTGCTGCAGAAAGGGAAGGGGTTTAAATTAAAATAACATGATTTAAGACTGACATGGGTCTTGGACTGACCTTTACACATGGCAAATATTATCTTTTGAGGTTCTTTCCCCCCCCCGCCAAATATGCTCCTTTTCCCTTCACTGCTCTCCCCTGCTGAACTCACTCTATAGACTTTTGGAACAGAACTGAAAAAACAAGAAACAGATACACTATTGTACGTTCAAACTCATACAGGACTCTAAAACTAATCTTTGTTCTGGCAAATCTCATGCAGCATTGACTGCTTTGCTGGATACTTCATTCATCATGTGAAAAATGCATTTTACTGACTACCAATTACAAGAGCCAAACAGTGGCTTTGTAAGTATTACATGGTAACCATTACCTTTGTAATTGCATAGTGACTGATGTACAGTATGATGTAATGACAGGTTAAATAAATGCATGCTAATTTGTCCTGCTAAAAGAAAGGAATGCCAGCAAGTTAACACAATTGCAAGTTATTTTATATGATTACACATGAAGTAAATTTGTACATTTATCGTAAAAGTCATGGGTAGCTGCTATGTTTCAACTTCTAAAAATTATTTTTCACCTTTAAAATGTTTAGAGATGTATAATCTCTCTGCACCCTTATTAATAGTGTTTTCAGAAGAAACATTTCAAAACGTACTAGAAATGTTGGAGGTCTCTTGTTATAAGAGTTGAAAGGGGTTTTTTTTTTTTTTTTTTTTTGTAAAATGTTCCATGAGAAATTTTCATTTACTTATTGAAAACTCAGTAACAAAATATATTTTTGTAACTACTTAAAACAATACAGGCCTAAATTTTGGGTAATATATGTTGTCATGTGTTAAAGAAAAAATGAATAGAAAATTAGTGTGAGGTCAGTTATCTACAAAAAAACCCCTCATATAGTTAAAGAAAAAGATTTCTGACAGGAGATTTTGATATGAAAAATGTCAGTGAAACATAATTGGGAGGTAGGGAATTAATCTAAGCAAAGTTTCATGTATGGAGAAATAGAAGTAAAATTAATGGCATGAAATGAAAAAAAAAAAAAAAAATTATCATAGTTGGCAGTAAAACTTGGAGGTTTCCAGTTCTGTGCCAAGAGCTCTAACTCTGGAACCCAAATGAAGAGTGTGAGAGTGATGTGACCCTGAGCCAGAATGACCAAGCAGTCACAAACCAGATTTTCTACATACCCATATTTAGGTTTGGGTATTCAGGTTAGTTTTCCTCCCAGTCATCGAAAGCCCAGATTATCCACTTCACAAACTGTTTCTAGGACTGTCTCTACTGCAGTGCCAAACGGTCATCTTGCTTTGGAGTTGGTAGGTCCAGAGGACAAGAAGGAAATTGACAATTTGGAAACTTGTGTGCCCGGAAAACCCATGCCTAAGATCTTGTAGATCTTTTCCCCGACACAATCTCTTACCTCTTTCCCACATGCAATTTCACCTTCCAAAACCTGCTCTCTGAAATTGATGTCTTTCCTCCTGTTCTCCAGATTACATCTCTCCTTAGTGCTTTAACATTTCGTGTTCTTACTATAGGATGCCTTCTCTTTTCTCAAAATAACCTGATCTGGCTTTGCAATTCACAGACCTTTCACACTCCCAACAAGCTCTTGGGAAAGTAATAGCTTATGGAGGAAAAAGATTAGTTTTTCCCTATGTGAGAATTCACAATCATCTAAAGCTGTAATTTAACTTTTACATGCTAAATATGTAAAGCGTCTGTGGAAATGTTCTTCCTTGCAAATGCATGGATTTCTGGGAGGGCTTCCTCCATTCATGATAATAATTCCAATAGCATTTTTGTAATACAGAGGAAAAGGAAAGGGAATGACAACGTGATTTTAAAACCTGTATGATAGCCTTGAAGGTAAGGTTTTGACTAGATACAATTCCTACACACAGACAGAGAATGGCTCAGGCCTTGAGAATGGTTAGAAGTCTTTCCTCTCTGGCTGGAAGTCGGCAATGTCCCCACATTGGTGGAAGTGGTGCCCAAACTGAGAAGTTATATTCTTTATCTTCTCATAAGTCAAAGATGTAGGCTTCATAATTTCAGGCTGGCTATGTAAAAGTGAGGAGGCTGAATGGGATTTTATGACAAATTAAGGAACAGGAGTCATAGAAGAAATGCAAAAGCATTCTGGCTGTGATTCTTGCCTATGTGGCAAGATGCCAAACACAATGAAGCTAAATGCTTTGGAGGGTGCCAAAATGCTCCTGTTGCCCAGAGAGGCTTGTGGTATGGGAGCATCTAAGCAGATCCGTGGGAAAAGCTGGGTGAAAGCAGCATCCATCAAGCTGGTCTGTGAAGGGGAGTTCCAGTGGGACCAGCCTTCTGCAGGACCCCTGCTGCTACTGCCATCCAGAAAAACAGTCCGGTCATGCTGGGCACAGTAATATTTTTTTGCACGTCTTTATGAACCTTGGGAATCTTGTCCATTCTATCCATCCTTTCAGCTATCTTGGACTAAAACACAACTGAAGCAGTGAAATTTTTTAATGGCATCTGGAGGATATAGCCTTTTTCTGATCCAGAATACAAAGCAAGGGTATGTTCTTATGTAGAAGGAACCAGTTCCTCCTTGTTTCCAAACATGCAATAGATGTTAGAAGCTGTGAGAAACTCAGAGAATCTAGGTTTAAGTTACAGAACAGCAGTGATGTGAACAATCTTCAAATTATCATGTCTGGTAAGTCTTCAGAACTGATTGCACAGTACCTTCCATACAGCGGCTGGATGTGGTAATTATTACTGTATCATTACAACATAAATACACGATTGGTCTGTCCTCCAAGCTGGGAGTTCAGTTTAGTGAAATTACACGGTTACCAGGGAGGAGCAATGGCCTAGACTGACACACGATCTTAGCAAATTCTAGTAACTGTGTGAAGTTGCATAATTGCATCCAGTTATTCAGCAATAATTTTTTCTCTAATTTCTGCTTGCTGCCATGTAATTATGATATAATTACATGATTATTCCACCTTATAAAAGAAAGTAAACCACAAAGATCCAGAGCTTGCTTCACAGGCCCTGCTTAGCTTTAAGCAGAGGAATAACCCTAGACAAAGTCAATATGGCTTTCCCTAGGCTTGATGCTAAGCAGGGCTAGGGCACAACAACATGCAACATGCCAGATTTCTAAACTGCCTTTGAGTCTAAGCAGGGAAAGTCACTTTCATTTTGGAATTTATCTTACTTAAATGTATTGATCTCCATATACAGATGTGAGCACAATTTGGTCCATTTCCAGTTAGGAAAAACTGGGGGGAAAAAGTGAAAAAAAAAAGAACAGTAGAAAGTACATAGTTTAGACTATCCATATGTATGTATATGTGGGTTACTAACTTTAGCTAGACTTTTATTTAGATTCATTCATATTTGAAATAAAATGTGTTTAAATTACAGAGGGAAAGTACTCACAAACTCACTGCTCATTTTGTGAATGCTGCAACTACCATGGGCCAGGGAGCTCACAGTGCCTCAGGCTGCTCAGAGGTCACATGCTTTCCTGGTGCTGCAAGGTGCATGGCTTCAGTAATGAGTATGTTGGGCTCAGGACCACAGTTCTTTTGAACGACTCTTATTTTGTCTGCAAGGAATTGTAACAAGACTTTTTGTTATATATAGGCTAGGATGGGGCAGCAGTGGAATTTGAGGACCCCTCTCTGTCCCTGGACTAGGCAAGGCATGGGCAGCTGCCTGCGAAGCTCTCTCCTGCTGTCTGCCAGTAATGGGAGGGATTTCCCTCCGCAGAGCTGGCGGGTAATTCAGTCTCCACACTGGATCAGGCCTGGGCCATGCCCAGGCAGAGGTGGCATGTTGTGTTACATTACACTTGCTTTTTTTTTTTGTTATACCATATGAACTACTGTTTGGGGAGACTGGAGTGAGACCACCTGGCAGCCTTTGCTCTGGCACATTGGGGCGGGTGGGGACTGGAGATGTTTTTGACCAAAGGGCAGAGCGTTTTCTCCCAGGTTTCACTCACTCTGCCTATCACCCCTTCCACACGCAGCAGTCACGTGAAACGGATAGCTGGAGGCCCAAACACCCTTCCAGCACAATAACGTCTCTACAGGCAATGGTTGCCCTTGCTACTTCAACCTCTTGTGTTGGAAGCCCTAGAGCTGTCAAAGGTTATTTTCCAAATGCTCCAGATCCAGCCCTGAAAAATCCAGCGTACACTGAAACATTTTAGACCTGGCACATGGGTGCTTCAGCACTCCAGACCACCAACTGCTTGTGACCTAAGTAAGTGTTAATTGGCATAAATAAATACTGAATGGGGTACAAGAAGGCAAGGTTAGGCTGTCCCAGCTATGTGTGAGGGAAAGTAGTGCAAATACTTGAGAAGTATGAAACCTAATTGTATATGACTCTTCAGGAAGGCTCACTTGGTTACCCAAGACAAATTATTTAAGAAAATTGAACGGGAATGAACACAGACAAAGGGTTCTCTAGCAGAGACATCATTTGGGACAGTGCTTTCCAACAGTGATCATCTGATCACCTAATCTTCGAACCCAGGACCTCACCTCAGCTTTTCCTCCACAATGCAAACCTTCAGGATCTGAAAAGCCATAGATAATTGTCTCTAGGGTTCACAGTTCTATGGAAAGAGTGAACCCATAGATGTTAATAGCTACTAAATTGCTGTTCCTGGAGTATTCAGTACTATATACATATAATAGGAAACATATACAAGTATCTGTCCTCTTTCAATCAGATGGTGAAGGCCAAAACATAAGTGCACTCTAACGAATAGCAGACAACATCAATCAATTAATTCAGTCTTCAAAGTCAGTCTCAAATAATAATAACAAAAAAGACCTGTTATCAAGTCTATGTGACAACGAACAATGAGATCTTGTCTATATAGTAACTCTTATGGTAGAACTGAGTTGCTCTGTTTCAGGGAAAGCTGCTGCGTGTTTTAATTTTCTTTAAATCATGTATGTGCATATTTTGAATTAATATAATTTGTAAAGGATTGAAAGCCTAATTGCCATTATCAAGCATTAAGGCAGCTGAGCTGGCTTTCAAGCTCTGCATATCTCCAGGCAATCACATTTGAAAATCAATCCAGTGAATAGTGCTTTTAACAATAAATGTTTTTAAAATAAACATTTTGAAAAGGACTGTTTTCTCAATTCACTGTTCTGTCATTTTAGAAGCAGTAAACTGTAGTGGTTTAACCCCAGCTGGCAACTAAGCCCCACGCAGCTGCTCGCTCACTCCCCCCCTGCTCGGATGGGGGAGAGAATCAGAAGAGTATAAGTGGGAAAACTTGTGGGCTGAGATAAAGACAGTTTAATAGGTAAAGCAAAAGCTGCGCATGCAAACAAAGCAAAACAAGGAATTCATTCAGCACTGCCCATGGGCAGGCAGGTGTTCAGCCATCTCCAGGAAAGCAGGGCTCCATCACATGTAACGGTGACTTGGGAAGACAAACTCTGAACACTCCCCCCTTCCTCTTTCATCTCCCAGCTTTATATGCTGAGCATGAAGTCATATGGTCTGGGATATCCCTTTGGTCAGTTGGGGTCAGCTGTCCCGGCTGTGTCCCCTCCCAACTCCTTGTGCACCTCCTTGCTGGCAGAGCATGGGAAACTGAAAAATCCTTAAGTTAGTATAAGCACTACTTAACAACAACTAAAAACATCAGTGTGTTAACAACATTGTTCTCATACTAAATCCAAACCACACCACTATACCAGCTACTAGGAATAAAATTTACTGTATCCCAGCTGAAACCAGGACATAAACTTCCTAGTTGATCTCAACCCTCAGTTCTGCAGCTCTTCTTGGCAACATCTCAAATAAATAGAAGGGGTCTTCTTTTATCTTCAGGTACGTCTATGCAACTCCCTCTGATTGCAGAGAGATATGTATATGCACATTGGTGTTTTTTCCTGTGAAATAAAGCCTTCTGTATTAAATGTCTTTACAAGACAGACTTCCCTCTTTTCTCTTCCATGTTACATTTTTTGGGGCCTTGAAATAGGCTAGTGGTAAAAAGTATAGAAGCAGAAAGCCCAGTCCTATGTCAAAATAGGACCAACCTGGCAAATTTACAAGTAATGCAGCTTTGTTATTTAAAAATATTTGGTTGAACCAGATTCTCACTAGTAAGTTATATCTATGGAGGGCAGAGATAAAAATGGAGAAGTAGGCAAATGGCAACTGTAAGAAGACCATGGTAGAATAAGAAGTCACTTGAAGACCATACCACAGAAGATATTGTCATGATGTCAACAACAGATAAGCCTTGTCATTGAAGGAAACAAGTCCTTTCTTAGCTGCACATAGTGCCCCCAGCTTTCAGCACTGGGCAATGTCCTATAGACTTTCAAGCTACTTTTTTGAGATGACAGTCAATTGCCTTTGCTTTATTGAGCAGCCCATAGGTATAGACACTTCCCTTGTGATTCACAAGTATCAGAGCGAGTGGGAATGTCAAGCTGTGTTAAAGGAATTCTGTTCCCTGGCATTTAATTTTTTTTTTCATTATTATTATATTTCATTGAGATTTGACTTTTCAAATCAGGAAATATGTAAAAACTGAATGTATTAACTATGTCCAGCAGAACAACATTCAGATCTGAGGTGGCCAAGGCTTTTGTTAAAATGAGTTTTCTGCCTTCTGGATTCATGTGAGACCATCAGAAGTCTGTTAGGAACAAGAAACCAGATGGTAGTATTGACTTTTCCTTATTTTCTGAGCTCTGAAGATTTGGAAATAAAATGCTATTTATGATAAAATGTTCTCAAGATAATTGTGGTTCACAGGAGGAATTTAAATTTACCATCTGTACACTGCTGTCTTGCTACAGACTCCAGAGGCTGAACGTGCAGGAAGATGCAACTTTAGCAAGTGACCTAAAGAAACTAACTCCCAGCTACTCTGGAGAAACAACTTATGACAAGCCAGTAACTGCCAATGGCATTTTAAGCCATTACAGTCTTTTGTTTTATGCTTCTTGCTCATGACATTTCTGTGCTAGTGGTCCCAACTGGAAGATTTGAAACAAATAATAAGAGGTGCTCCTTCCCAGGAGGCACAGGTGAGCATTCCTTGCTGCAGGATATTATGGATGGTAACAGTTTACCTGGGGCCAGGGACAAAGCTATGGAAGAGAAGTTCCACAATGACTCAGTGTCATGAAAAGCAAAAACATCACTTCTGGCTCAGGAAGTCCCTAAGCCACAAATTACTGAAGGCCATGAGAATACCCTGGGGAAATATTTCTAGAGCCTTGATGCATAATGTTCTACCGTCACTCTTGGTGACAGGACACTGGTTTGGATGAACCTTTGGCCTTGACTCAGTATGGCCATTCTTAGGTTCTTATGCCCCTGCATTCACCATTAGTACCTCCAGAGAGTCCTTGGTAGGAGTAACAGAAAATTTTGAAGATGTTGTTAGTGCAAAGCCACCCTGTACCTAGTTTAGGCTTGAAAGGACTGGCCACATTCAGGAAAAATTCTGGAATACCAGTTTGAATGGGATATATAAGCGGGATTTCCTGACTCTGTTTTTAAATTGAATGTATATGCTCTTAAGGTGTTTCTTAAACATTGGTTTTTTTTCTTCAATTTCAGCACATGTGATTGTTCAAGGCAGAAAAGCTGTTGGGGAAGCAAGCACCAAAACAGTCCAGACAGACCAAAAGTGGCTTGTGGCGTTTGATAACTATAGCTCTTCTCTCCTGAGGAAACATGTCACTCTGGTCTTTCTTGCTTGAGGAAACCTCAAGCAGTATTTTACATGTTAAGCAGGTATTTCACTGCAAGCTATCTTTTCTTCCAACATTTTGAACTTTAAAATAAAGGGGAATTTGTCTCCATTTTTCTAGCATCATCAGCTGATGTGAATAGCTTAGGACTGCACCAAAGACTGCCACCAAAATTGAGAGAAGAACATGCAGAGATCAGTGTAATCTATTGATTTCAACTGACTGTTTACAGCTGTAGAGGATTGTAAAGAAAAGTAATTTTATTAGATGTCATCATTCTTCTGTGATCCTCACTTCAGACTGAAATGAGTCTGTTCAGTCCCAAAGTGATGTTGTCTCATTGTAATCACACATATAGCTGCAATAGGAAATGTAAAGTTCTCTGCATTTTCTTCTGTATGTTAGAGAAATTCTTCACCACCTTCTGTTTTTGCCTTTCATACATTATCCTTTTCTCAGATTTTGCCCAGAGCCATTGAACATGAATGGCTTCCTCCACCACGACACCTCTGCTCCTGCCTCCTGCTACATTAAATCACAGTGCATAAAACATTAGAGCAATTTGCTCCCAGGACTGTGATCTTCAGTGTTGCTCTGGAGTGTAGATGAGTTGAGCATGATGGCTGGAAGGAGAAAGCATGAGGTGGGATAAAGTCAAATGCTGCATAGGAGCCCAAAAGGAGATGTAAAAATGTGGTCACTTAAAAGTGCAAATCTGGTTTATTTTTCATGTATTAAAAACAGACATTGCCTTTGGCAGCAGTTTGGAGAAATGTGTCTTAGCAAATTTCCTGACTGAACCGAAGAATTATTCAACATTACTTAAAGACTTGAAGCTATGGCCTAAATAGTAATTAGCATACTTGTTATTGGCATTGATGCTTTTCTCTGCAGGAAGCAGATGTAACAGAAAATATGAAAGTGATAAAAAGTTTTGTTTTTCACCAGTCCTGAAAATCATTTGGGGATATTGTTTTATTTTCTTTTTTACCATCATGTCATTTACTATTCAGAGCTCTTCTAACATTACTCGTCCAAATACAGAGAGACAAAAGTAGCCAGAGATCTAGGACTATTTCAGTGCAGTTGGCACGGTGAAAGCCATTGAGATTCAATGGTGATCCATAAAGGATGCTCTGTAATCCCAAGGAGATATGCGTCAGTCGAAGCAATGAACCACACTGACATTTTTACTGATTGTGATGGCTGGCATTCAGAGTATTTAGCATTTGGCAGTGATGAGCAGCCAACCAAGGCAGCAGTGAAATCTGGAACCATCCGAGATCTCCTCTGAGTTAACAATTTACTTCTGTTCCTTTGTAATGAAGTTGACAATCTGGAATTCATGGCTTGCCTGGTGATCAGCTGCCTTGAAAGAGGGAAATGAATCAGCCTCTTTCCATGACGCGTAAGTGTTTTCTTACGTTATATATGGTCTGTCCTGTGGCACTTAGTTTCAGACAGTGCTTTGGCCTGACATTCATCTTCTCAAATCCATACCATAGCTCAGACAGATGTCTCAGGAGCCTTATTCAGAAACACTGGAGGAAAATAAAACAAAGAAAGAAGAAAAAACTTGATTTGTGGAAGAAATCTTCTGATCCTTGTAGTACTCCACTTTAGAAGGTCTAAGATAAGCAAATCATATATGATTTCAATTTAAAGGAGTAAAAATCTTAAATATTCTTACAGCAAGAATTAATGACTTAATGAGATTCATTAAGAAAAAAGATTAGAAGAATTAAATAGCATCCAGCTTTGTGAAAAACAGTGAACCAAAGGGGTGGCCAGACTATGAAGGCCACTCCTTTGGAGGTTTTTGAAGACATTTTCCTCATATTGGAATGAAACCCAAACCTTCTGGAAAGTGAGCTATATCAAAACATCTGCTTTCAGGACAAAAAGACTTATTTATCTATTTGTCTTTGATGTGCAAAATCACACTCAAGACTTGCTAGTGCCTGATTCAGAGTAGATTTTTCAGGTGAAATCCATCTCAGCCCAGGCAGGAAACAATGTCTGGTACCTAAAACACTGAAAAACAAGTAGTGAGGGATACAGAGAGAGAGAGAGTGGATTTTACTTAATCTACTTTAGACACCTACAAGGTAGATGTCTTCATGTGAACTAGTGGCTCCCTTTATAAAAAGAAGTGGTTTTAGGTGGAGAGTAATATAGGTGTTTCTGGGATGCAATTAACTTGCCGTAATTAGGTCTCTATGTTAGGATGTTTGCCTTAGGATCCATACCCACCCTTCAAAAGTGAGCTGGCACTGAGACCCCAGTGTTGATTTTCAATATGTGGTAGCACATCTGAAACCTGGATTTATTTTGAGTCCTTTCTTAAACTAGTTCATGCACAAAAAGGACTAGATTCTGAAATCTTCCCCTTATAAGACCTCATTCCCCACCAGGTAGAGAGAAGTTCACTACTTTAATTTCATTATGTCTTCCTCAGTCTGTGAAAGCACATAAATAATTAATTCAGATGGAGACATCTGTTAAGTGAACATCTAAATTTAAGTTAGGTATTTAAGATCCAAACCTTCTCCCTCAAACCTCTATAAGAAAAAAAATTATCTTCCATGAACATTTTATTGAAGCCAATGCTACTCCAAACAAGGCACCAATGAAAGAGCAAGATTTCATCAAAGCTTCAGCTTCATGGACATCTTCCAACTGGATTGCTTTGAAAAGATGTAATTCTATGTGTTGAAAAAATTCAGCTGTGTCCTTCCCCTCCCACAAACAAAAATTGCTGTTGGTTGAAATACAACATAAAGTAGTGTATCCTATTACTGTGGGGGGGAAGTATAGGCAGTGGGGGGAAAGCAGCTGTGCCCTTCTCTCTGTAGCATTTTACCCATCGTCATGGAAACACCTGTATGAGGGCTGCCTGGCTCCAGGGTCAGGAAAAGAGATCAGGCCAATGCAAAGAGTGGTCAAAATAAAGGTACTACACAGTCCTTCAGAAAATGTCTGCTTTGCTACCACTTTTCAGTCATGAAGAAGGTAAGACACAGAACATATTACACCTGCTATTTTATTGCCTTTGCAAGTGATATTTTCTCTGTTTGGTAAAAATGTGTGTTATTGTTTATTTTTAAATTCCTCTGCCAGGCTGACATCATGCTCTGCACATTATGAGAAAAAATACAGCAGGGACTTTTCTTTTTTTTTTTTTACTTTTCAGAGAATGTCGTGTTGCTGGCAAGTTGCATATACAAACAGCGAACAGATGCTACCACATTTAACTCCTCATTGGACCTTTAATCTCCACACAATAGGATTTTTCTTTTTCTTTTTTTTCCCTAAAAGATACTGTTTGTGAAAGGTGTTAGGCAACCACCAATGTGATCTCCACTTGAAATCTCGGCTGCTAGAATACCATCTTTTCATGTGTATACTACCAAGCCCCCAAGTTTTTCTGATTCAGCCTCAGGAAATAAATAAATTTTGAAGTCTTTAGCTCATAACCCATTCTCCTACCCAACTTCAGTTTCCCTGGCCTGTCCCCTCTAGTCCAGCTACTTCTTCCTGCCCCTGTCTCCCCACAGTCCTGTCTTGCTTTTTTTCTTGCCCCTCAGTGTGCCTTATCAGCTTTCCCTCCATTCCAAAACTTGACACCAAAGTTACTATGTTAGGGATTGCTTTCTAATTTTAATGTGGACTTGAAAACAGTCTGACTTTTACTCTGAGTGGCTTTTATTCATATCAAGGAATGTGAAGGAATGAGGAATGAAAGACTGGATATATTAATTTTTTTTCTCTGTAATTTGTTGTAATGTAGTCCCTGAGCACCAAAAATTCTTCTTCAGGTTGGTCCTCATGGCTCATTTAGAAAGGGAAGTGTTTTCCACCTTAGATGCTGGCATTCCCCCTGTTTGTTTACCCAGGTCAACCTGCAATCTGCTGGGATTATTCGAAGATTATAATAAAGTCCTTAGGAGTCTGTGCTCCACCTTGTGTGAGCTCAGCTCAAGAAGGTTTTACTCTCATGATACACCAAAGTGTAAGCAAAGGAGACAAATCCCTGAGGCACCTGAAAGGAAAAACTGATGGGGACAGGGCCAGTGACACAAACAGCATCTCAGACTTGGTTTTGTACTTTGCTGTTGTCATGTCTTCAATGTTGAGAAAATGCAATTAAAAACCTGAGGGTTCTATAGCAATTTGACAGTACCTGCTCCCCCCTGCCCACTCTGAGATCAGTTGTCCTCTGTCATATTTCAGAGAAGTGACTGGAATAGACAAGGATCAAGGGAGAAAAAATGCTCCTCCCAGTTTCAATGTCTGTATCTTATCACTTCAAGAAAGGGTTTAGAAAGAAACTTAATAGGTTGGAACAAGCAACCAGATCTTGGAATCAGCTCCACAGTCAGTGAGACCCTGTGCAGGCCCAAGAGGCTGGGGAGGGAACCTCTAATGACCTGGCTGCAGACCAAGATCAAAAGACGTTTACCTTTTATTTCATGTGACATAAAGTTAATGCAATGTTTTAGAGATGATGTTGAAACTAAACATTGGCTCTGTGCCACATTTGAGCGCACAAAGAATCAGAAACTAAACTCAGAATTAAGCTCTGAAATTTATGGCCATTTTTTATTAATATGCTGGAGATAACAAAAATCCCAGCTATAAACCTCTGAGCGGTGGAGGAGACTTATCTCTCAGATCAAGACCCTGACTCTGCGTCTTACGTGTAGCTCAAAAGTTTGCTTGCTCATTTCCCATGAGGGTCATCTTTGGCTTGGTCTGTATTGGTAAATTAAAGGTGCTTGGGATAGTTCTCTGGCACTGAGCCCAACCCACATGTGAGAGTCTGTGTCCACACCATTAACTGCTCTTGCCCTGCAGTAAAGGATGGCTGCATACCAGACTGTCCATTTGAAATAATCCTTGGCCCACTGTGGGGGTGTTTGCACAGGCCACCCTTGGAAAAGAGCCTGGATAACCCTACCTGCTAAGATAAGCATGTGGCTGTAAACAGCATGTGTGGATCGAATACACAAAACCGCCCCAAAACTCATCCTGTTAAAGAGGAAGATGAACATAAACCAAAGGAAAGAGTAACCAAGGAATCACAAAGAGACTTCTGAAACAAAGAAGGAATCAACTTGAAAGGAAATATAAAAGAGGGATCTCAGTTTGTAACGGGGGTGGAGATCCTGACATGCAGATGGCAGTAGTCAAGCCCCGGTGTGACACCCTGCAGCACCCTGACCTCGGGCAGGCTGGGCAGAGCTGGCTCCCCGCGGAGCAGCCAGCAGCTGGCAAGCGGGGCAGGCAGCATGGTAGCCCACCTTGGCTGTGTGCCCTAATGTGCCAGGGCATCGGTGTGTGGCAGGGAGCAGCAAGGGTAGGTGGAGAGCTGGAGATGCCCCACGGCTGAGCCCGTGTGTGTGTGTTTGCGTATGCACGTGAGTTTAAAGCTTCTTGGGATTAAGCTTGGAGGGGTTTGTAGGTGTTTAGCAACATTTTTGAAATGTCTGGCACTGTGAGTTATCTGTAGTATTACTGATATCAATCTGGAATGTGTAGTTCACTAGTGGTTAATTACTGTCATAAACAACAAGCCACTGCAATCCTGATTTGACTTCAACTCTGTGAACTCAGTGGTTTTCCCCTGTGACAGCTTGTGCCAGCCCTTAAACTGCATGTGGGTATTGTCTGCAGGAGTGCTAGGCTGCCTAAGTAAAACAGGACCAGGGCCTAGTCTAACACTTCTAAGAGTATGGACAATGAAATTGCAGTGCCCAGGAACACTTACCGGCCTTAATTTACCAGTATAGATGTAGCCTTATTTTTCTCATGAGAGGGCCAGCATCCTACCTGCAACATGTACTTCATCTGCTCCTTTGGAGATGTTCTCCCACTAAATGCCAGGAAATAAGCAATGTCTGTAAGAGTAACGTAAGAACTTCTATGAATATAAGAAAGCCTGGAACACCTTTTTCTTTAAGTGACATGTAACAATTGGTGTGGGAATTGGCACAGCATCAGCTGGTGAGCAGTTTGAGAGAGTTATGTACACTAGTCCTTCACTTTTTTATCCTCACCAGACCTTTAACGCTTCTTTGTTTACATATTTTTACATTAAAACTGTAAGTGCCAGTTTGGAGCCAGCACTGGTATGATGGTGGCTAGAACTTCACATTTATAATTCCATAAGATTTTGGTGTCAGTCCCTGCACAGTCTGTGCATGGGAATCCAATCTGACAGTGGTGACACAGAGCCCCTGTAATACTGGTAAGAGCAATTTTAATGTAAGTTACTCAAAGGGAGAGCCAACTCACCCTGCTTTGGCATCTAATTCGGTGTATAGTGATGTGATGGCAGAAAAGGAATCACCTAACTCTGCTAATGGGGGAGGAGGCAATATCTTGGAGCTCCCCCAAAAGAAGACCAGGTACTCAGTTTGGGTGTCGGGGCAGGCAGGCAGGGTCTGCCCCTGGAGACCCTTAGAGAGGTTTTCCCTCTACTGGGCAGGCAGTGGTGCTTGACTAGCTGCCTGAAAGCTTGGTACAAGTTCGTTGCCGGCAGACTGAATCTCAGCCGGTGATTCCTTTGGGCCTTATCTAACACCTGGTAAAGAAATTGGAAATTATCCCATTTGTTCCACTGAGTTTCACAGGCTTTTTTTGCATTTGCCTGTCTCCCTTTCTTCTCTCCTGTGATTAATATAGAGTGCACAAGAGGAGGAAACATTTAAATACAAACATTCTCACACAAAGACCAGTATTTCCTTTTTTTTGGAGGGGGGCAAAGACAGCAAGGTGCCTTTTCGGACTACTTCAGTGACAATTGCTTGCTCTTCAGCCTCATCTATGGAATACAGGGCTGTGCAGAAACCCCTTGACTGGCTCTGAAGAAAATATTTGGACTAATATTTGTGGCTGCTTTAATTGCATGTGATTTAGAGTAACAGTCATAAAGTGTAGAACAACAGCCATAAAGCGTAGTGCAATATTTTAAATCTGGGTAGTCTCAGCAGAGACTCAATGCAGTCTAGGAAAAGCAGGTAGAATAAGACCCATACCTTACATATACTTTATTGGTCTTCTATGGCATGTAAGACTACAGTAAGATTCCTCTATTGTTCAGGAAAATAAAAAAATTAGGTTCTCAAATTTCTGACATATTAACTAATGTTAAAAATATAGTGCTGAGGTGAAATCACTTCACATGTTATCAGTGACTCTACTGTTAAGTCTGCTTTGGTCTATAGCCTGACCTAAATTCTTTCCACTTGCTCTCTTTATAAATTTAAGGCTAACTCTACAAGGGGATTTAGGCATGACATCACCACACATAACTTGCTTTCTGCATCCAGATCCTTGAAGTAGCTACTCACCTAATGGCCACTGAGGAGCACAGCTCCCATTTAAATTAATGGGAGTTAGGCTCCTAAATAGCTTTCTAATGCATGCTTTTAAGTGCCATTGGTGAGCCTGCTGTAACTTGCAGAGAAGGAGTGCAAGCCAGATGATATGCCATGACAATAAAGTCACAGCTAATTCTTGAAGTGATATCATCCTCAAAAAATAGTAGTTAACAAATATTTTGGGCTGTATCTGGAAAGAAGATGGACACTTCCTCACATGGCGAATGGGGGAGTTAGAGCTTCAGCTGGGATACACAACCAGCCACTGAGTGGGGACATGCCTACACCATTCATTTGGAAATACTGATATCTTCCCTATTCAGTAGGCTAGGCACTCATCTTCAGCCCATGTGGGACTGAATTTAATAATCCAAATCTTCTTTTTAAACCAAGGTATCAAAATCACCTCATTTAGCAGTAAGTGGTTGTCCCACTCTTTTTGTTTAAATTATGGCTAGTGATCGTGGCACTCATGTTTCATGTTATGCATTAGTCTGCATTACAATACCTGCTCTCTAGACTGTGTGGGTATTTTAGAAAATGATCATCTACTGAGAAGTGCATCAGAATTCCAGACCACAGTGACCAGGATCAAGTTTGCCCCTCAAGCTGCGTGTTTTTTCCACTATGCAACACAGCCAGACTTGTCTCTCTGGTCCATGACTCCTACACTGCTACTCGTAACAGTGACTCAACTGTAGCAATAGAACAACAGTACTGCTTTAAAAATGGGACATAAACTCCATGGGTTCAATTGTAGAAAGCTCTGGCGAGACTGGACTCCAGGTTTCCCCTTTATGGGTGAGTACTCTAACCAGTAGACTCATAAGCAAAAGGTATCCTTGCCTATCCTTGCCTGTTTCTTTTTAAGAGGAAGATTGGTAGTGATGACTCACTTTCAGGGAAAAACAGAGACATCCAGCACTGATGTGGACAGCAAGGCTTTGGAGAAATGCAGGTGCCTGGACTTGACTTTAAGCAGCATTTAAACTTTCTGGATCTTCCACCCCCCCACTTTACAACCTTTTATGAACTAGTTTGGAGTCTTATATGTATAAACTGGTATTACTGCGATCGTATAGCCATCTTCAAGGCATTTCAGTGTCCAAGTTTGGAACCTACACCTCTTGCCTTAAATTACACAGGAAGGTCTCTGGAAGAGCCAGGAGCTGAATATGGAGCTCCTCAGGTCTTGCAGAATTACCTAACTACTGGCCTGTTCTGGCTTCTTCCTCAGCTGAAGCAGAAGAGAGTTTGCATATTTATTACAATTTGAAATTCTTTAGCATTGTTTTTCCTGGATTTCTGGGTTGGTGGCACAGTAACCATTTGCAAACATCTATTCATTCTGTTTCAGAAAGATAAATAGCTGACTGTAGGTGTCTGGAAAATTTTATCTGATTTGAGTTCAGAGATCTACCTCCTAGGTATTTGGCTTGGCAAGCTTAGCAAGCATTGTCATCTCCAGCTTAGAACCACAGTTCCCCTCAAAACCTTGGAAAGTTGTATGCTACAATCTCATCAAAACAGGACTTTTCCTCCCTCCTCCCCCAATTCTTGATTCTCCTTCTAGGAGCTCAGCTGCCTGTGATCCCAGGCTTACTTTTGATACAGGCCAGCTGTGCAACCTTAGCTCAAACTTTAGAGAAATTGTTAAGTTATAAGAAAGAGCTGTGAGAAAGTATGCAGACTAGAATCAGCCAAAGTAAAAGGTAAAATTGGAGGCAGACCCAAGATCACTGGGACAACTGCAGGATTCAAGAAGAAAATCACTGACGAGAAAAGTTATAAAATATTACAGGAGAAGACAGTGAGCCACAAGATGGCAACTCAGTGATACTGAGGACCAGCCTGCTCCCAGGAGCAGCAGCAAAGGCTGATTGATGTTTTCCACCTGACAGATGCCTTCCTGGCCAGCATTGTCCTCCTGGGTGTCTTCTTGGGGGTGGTGAGCATGCTAATGCTTAGCCTAGTACCTAATGCTGATGCTTATCTCCTTACATCCTAGCTATCTGTTGTGTGCGCTATCCAATACATAATTGTCTTCTGGGTTTTTTTGTTGGGTATACCCTATTTGCAGAGTTAGTCTCTTCATACGTGTTAAAAGTTGCCTGAATAAAGAGAGCCAGGGGACATAATAACAACCTGTAAAAACATGGCTCTGTATTGCTGTACCCTAACACAGAGTGATATAGTGTTACACAGGGTACAGTTAAATCATTAAGGGTATTTTTATATTACATGTTACCTCCCCAGGAACTATTACACTTAGGATGTGCTAGTTATAATGGGTTAGAAATCTACAGCTGCCTAACTGGAGACACATGCCAGTCTAAGTATCCCAGAGGAGTTCAGTGTTTGAAAAGAAAAATATCAGGACCAACACAGCTGTCTCACAGGCAAAACCTCCACAGACTTAGCAAAGGAAAGAGGATATTGAGACCCATTCTCACTTTACTTTTGCTAGCATGGGTAGCGGAGAACAGAAGGCTAAGAAAAAACACTGCTAGTGCAGTGTGTGACTGCAAATACCTTTAACACTGGCAATTGAACTATCTCTTGCCATGTTTAAACACCAACTTCCACATTACTGCCTGTAGAAGAGTGATGGTACTTAAGGTCGGCATGAGGTGGCTCAGCACTTCTCAATTCTGGGCATACAACCCAGGAGGGAAAAATTCTGACATATCAAGAATTGTTGACAGAAGAATGGCAAACTTTTCCAATTTTGGGGTGCCTAAAGTTGGGAATCAAAACTTTTGTCATTATTGTGAAATTTTATTTCATTTTGCTCTAGTGGGTAAGAAACAACATAAAGCAACTTTAGTAGTCCAAATGTTAAAAAAGGCAACTTGTGATTATTGGCATGTATAAAGTTGTCAAAATGTTCCCTCTCTTGATATAGTGTCAGCAGCTTTTGTATCTTTGTAAATATTCTGCCTTCCTCAGCTGTTTATTCCTGTATTTATTTGATAGTACTTCCTTTGAGTATAACTCCAGTTATCTAAAGTAGAAGGTGGTGAAGTAGAATATTCTGGAAACTGCATATTAATGTATCATGCCTCTTATTTATAAACTCCAGGCTTCTTCAGATTTTTCTTTTATTCCTGTATAAATGTGAACTTTTGAACTTGGATAGTCTCGCAAAGCACTAAAAAAAAAAAAGTACAAAAATTGCCAGTAGAAACATATATCTTAAAATCATTCATGTTCTGGCATATAAAGTCCTCAGTTATTTTATAATGGTTACTTTATATTGTTCCCTTTCTTTTCTTTGTTTCTTTTTTTTTTTTCCTTTTTTTCTTTCTACATTCAACTGATTATGTCCATGGAAACTTGCCCTAATTGTAGCTTTACAGGCAGGCCGTGTTTTCCATCATTGGCACATACTGATGTAACTCACTGGGGAGTAGCACAGGACCAAGCTGCTGTTTTCTGTTATGCTGCAAATCAGAACAAGATTGGTATTTCTGATTAATCATTTTTGCAAGTGGCCTACCAATTCCCTGCCAGATTATCATGTAATAAATAAAAATGTCACCAAAGATACTAGGCTCAGCACTGATCAAAAAAAGATAGTCTTTCAAGGAAGATGTTTCTAAGTTTGCACTTACTATAGTGGTCTTCATGACCAAAGTTCATTTTACCCATAAAAAGCCTGAGTGTTCTGCCTGTGGGTGCAGAGACATATATATCATCCCTTCTTTCACCCTTGGTGCAGGGCCATGATGTGGAGCCCATGACACCTCTAGGCAGGCTGCTACAGAGATGCATGGACCATATGGGTGGTGCAAGGATGCCTCCAAACTCTGCTTTGCTAGATGTCTTTGTGACAGCTGTAAGACTTGGGAAAGCTGGGACACTGCTATCCAAAGAGGGAGCCTGGGAAAGTCTTTTTTTGCCAGCAAGGCACCACTGAGACCCCCAGAGGTGCAGGGGAATGCACCAGCAGAAACTCAGCAGAGGGGCAGCTGCAGGGAAGGGTGCTTGCCAGTCCCCGCTGGCCATGGCTGCCTCCCTTGCTAGCCTGGGGAGCGCTCCTCTTCACACTGCAAAGGCGGGGGAAGGTGGGCAGCCTGCTCGTCTGGGTCCATCACCCCAACTCAGGGTGGGGGAGAAAGGGCTCCAAGTAGGCTTCCCTCTCCTGTCCAGGCAGGCAGCTCCCTACCACAGAGAAGGATGCTTTGGGCCGGGGAAGGTGAGCCAGGCTGCCTGCCTGGGAGCCAGCGCTCACTCCACAGCTGCTGCAGTTGGGGAGGCCCCTGGCGCCGGCCCATGTAGCCACCTGCTGTGCTCGGTGGGAGGGGTAGGGAGATTTTGTCTGCGTGTGCTGCGGAGCATCAGGCCGTTAGCATGCTGAGGTGTGGGCGAGCAGATGGTAGCTGGCGAGATCGTGAAAACACCAGGCAGGCAATGACACCAGGTGGACACCAAGGCTGGTCTCTAAGGACTGCTGCTATTCCTTTGCACTTTAGCTCCTGTTTTGACTGTGACTTGGGTTAATCCCTATTCATTTCTTTAAAGCCAAAGGTCCTCAGCAGAAGACAATACATGTCTCTTAAGGCGAGGGGCCATCCCAGCCCTTGTGGGTTGGTGTGAGAATTAAATCAGCTGGAGTATGAGGATTTCAGTTAGCACACAGATGAGCGTCCTGTGCCCAGGCAGATAACATGAGCTTTCTGTCAATACAGTTCTGATGTCTGGCCTTTTCCAACCCACGCTCTTCGGGAACAGGTTTTTGGAGGGGTAAACTGAAGTTTAAGGCTTCTGCTGTGAAACTGTATCATACTTTTCTGCAGCCTTTGTAGTATGAAAAAAGATACCATTGTGACTATTACTGTTACCTCTTTTGTGCTAATCCACCATGCACTTGTCCTTGGCTGAAGTTTTTGCTGACTTCAAGAAAAACTCGCTTTAAAACATCTGAGAGTTAAAAAAGAAAGATTTTTTTCCACTTTCAGCCTCTGAGTTTTTGAGGCTCCTCTATGTATTCTATAGCAACTCATGAATTACAAGTACCAAGATGTACAAAGGTGTATTAAAACGTGTTTGCATTTCTGATTTTTTTATTCTGCTATGTCGGATAGTGTTAAACTGACAATGAACCTGGAAATATAATGTCACAACGCTGGGCACTGGAGGTTAGCTGTTAGAAGCCATCAGAGCTCAGGTACATGTGCTCTTCTAACGACACCATTCATTCAATCACGTTTTAGCAGCCTTCCCAGCAGGAAGCACTGATTTGTTTAACTCTATTAAACCCTAGATAAGAAAGGTAAATAATATGTCTACCCAACATAAGGCAACCACTCCAAAATAAATTTGACATTGCCCAATAATCACTCTAACATTTTTGTGGCTTTAGCAGCTTTGGAGCCTGTTGAATGGCACAATGGGGAAAAAAACAGAGAGCAAGAGAACGAACGCCTGCTTGTTGCTTTAGCCTATTCAAGATGAATTATGAGGAAGGACAGCCAACACTCAGGCTAAATGCTAACAGATGTGGTGCCGAGTGTGCCATTTAGATGCTGGTGGTTTGCTGTGGAGCAGTAGGAAGTGGCTGCAGTGCGTGGCAATGGGAGACGGTGTCCGGGCAGCGGTGAGTGGCCAGGGGCCGTGGCCCCAGCTTCCTGGAGAAATCCTGCCCAATGGTTTAAGGTCCTGGTGTAATATTTTTACCTGATTTCTGCCAGGAAACATCTTGTTTCCAGGCATGTCTTTGAAAGCGACTGTGGCCATGAGGCAGGAGAAAAGGCTCGGGTCTTTTTGGGGGCATGGGCAGCTCTAAAATTGCTCTGTCGGGTGGGAGCTAGTACAGACCAGCCATCAAGACACGAAGGCTGAAGAGATTTGCCTCCCTCAGCTCATCAGACTCACTCGGGAAGTGATGAAGCAATAACTTTGCCATTGACATGTTTAGGAAGGGTTTTCTCAAAGTCACTGATCGGTTTTTGTCTAAGACAAGTCTGGTATCCATTAAGTGCGAATCTGGGATGTGCTGGACAGCCATATGAGGTGACAAAACCAGGCTGGCTGCTTCACCTTGCAGACATCTGCCAGTCGTTTTCCAACAGGATTGTTTTTGAGCTTTTTGGCATGTAAATTACAGTGACACAGTTGTGTGTTGAAACCTGACAAAGCTGTAGCAAACTGGTTGAATGCCTTGTGGTGTTCAAAGCTTCAGTGAGAGGGACAAAAAGGTTTTCAACAAAAAAACTAATATTGCGCAGTGATGTAGGAGGTCAGTCAAGGAGCGCAAAAAACAATAGCAAAGACCCACAACAGGAGATGTGATTAACTTGTGAACAGACCACAAGCCAAAGTTTGCTCAGAAAAAGCCATCACTGAACATGTTTGATGAATGAAGGCATTCTTATCACAAGCTGGTTGCATAAAAGAGCAGAAAATGGCATGTTGGCCAAGATAGTGTGCATCTGCTCCCACCTGCCTGCCTTGAAAAGGCATCAGTGTGAATCCTGATTCATGGAGGGCAAGGAAAGGTGCCAGCCAATGGCTAAAATTTTACCAGAACAACACTCAGGGGACTCATCTTCCTGTGTGCAAAGAATGCAAGTAGTTTCTGCCATTTTTGTTTTTTAACGGACAAGTCTGATACAGAAAAAAGTGTCATTGAACAAAAGATTATCATGACTTCTTCCTGACCTCAACCTGCTTGGGGGTTGGTTATATTCTGCCCTGTACTCTTCCTGGGATGAAGAGTCTCTTCATTAAATAATTTAATATTAAATGTCTGTTCTTCATCCACTGTGTCTTCTCACCTTCATTTTGGGAGTTTGAAAAAACAGGCCATTGCATTTTTCTTTCTTTCTACTGTTTTGACTGGTAAAACCCATGTTCCTAGGGTCAAACAGGTAATCATTGAAAGCTGGATTTCTCATCTGTCACTCTGGTTTCTTGCCTGCCAGATGAGACAGGACAGCACTGTAGACAAAAGACTCCTGAAGCCAAAGCAACTACATTTTTAAATGATTGCTCACAGTTTAATGAATTTCATAGCTCTTAGGAAAAAACTTTCCAGCGGACCGGTGGGAGAAGTCCTGGAGTATCTTGCCTGGGGAAGCTGTGGACAGTTCACCGGCAGCCATGTGTAGGTGCAAGTTGGATGGACATCTGTCAGGAATGGCATAGGCAGTTTTACCTCAGGGCTTGGGGGTGGCCTGGAGACCTCCTGCAGTTCCCCCAGACATCTCTGCCTGCCTGATGGAGGATCAGGGCCTGCCTCATGTCACAGGGAAGAGGCTACATACCACTATGGCCATATCTCATTGGCCTGATGCTCCACTTACGCGGAGGTGAACTTACGAACTTTTTATTTTATGAATATCTTAACAGCACTGAACAGAAGGATTTTGGCTTCTCCTTACAGTGTGACAGATTTTGCTGAAGAGACCACAGGAATTGGATAGATAACCTCTATTCCAAGTCCAAGTTTAAACTACTCTGAAAACATCTGTTTTAGCTTGACTCTTGCAGGTGGGAATGTCATTCCTAGTACTTTCGTGAAGCTGCTAACATCGAGTTTGAAATAATTTTAATGTTAGAAACACAAATAAACAACTCATAGATTTTAATGCAGTATAAGCCATTCCAGTGCCTCCCATCTAGGTCAGATTGTCAAGGGCACAATTATCAGAGCCATTCCCAGACTGAATTTAATCATGGGACAAAACACAACTGCAAACTCCATCTTTACAGGGACAAAGGCATCAGATTCGACACCGTGTCTGTTATGCAGCAATAATGACAGCAGGGTCCAAAAGCTATTTTCCAAATGCTATTCCAGGGTTCCCTGCCATTTGTATCATTGTGTTCACCAGGTCAGCTGGATTTTAAGCGTGCTTGCCCTTTCTTATGGTCATAGTCTCCTATGACTTGGCCAGACCTGAATGTGTGTCTTAGTGATCACAGAAAACAAAAAGTGATGCCTCTCTGTGGTCACCACTCAGGCATGGGTTTATCCATGCACGTGCAGGAGAGCTGGCAGGGATGGGGAGAACCCTAAAACCTTCTCACATCAGCAGTGCTGCCTGGGTAGAAACCAGGCATTGTGTGATATGACTAAGTTCAGCCACTTGCACCGGTTCTTCCAACAGGCCTGTGTGTTTCAAAGAATTGTCTTTGTGGATTTTGGATTTCTTATTTAGACCTTTTTCTTTCTCTGTCCCAAATTTTCTTAAGCAATCTAGAATATGTTCATTATTATATCACATGCATCACCTGTAGTTGTAAAATGCTGGTAAAACACTGCAACAGGGACTGAAAAGGCCACAGGAGAAGGTCATTTAGAATTACAAATGAGTTGGACTGGGATGAGCTTCACATATAACTGTTTTATCTCACTTCCCCCCCCTCACTCTGTGAAGTTAATAGAGAGAAACCTGAGTTGCAGAGCTGGCTCCAGACAACATCTCCAAAATTCAGCTAGCTGGAAGCAGGGCTTTTGCCTCAATTTTTGAACAGCTGATATAAATCAGTGGACATCCACTTATTTCAAAACTTCTTCTATTGGTTTATGCCAGATGAACTCTGTCCCATTTTGTGTCTTGCCCTCATCACAGTAGGTGGCAAGAGCACGAGGCACACACTTTTCTGTTGTAGCCACCCCCAAAAATGGGCCCATTCCTTAAGGCAATCATGTGAATTTAGGCAATGTTTTTGGAATAGGAATTCATTTGGGAGAGGGAAATCATTCAATAAAAAGGGTGGATGCACAGATAAAACTTGTCTCTGTTTGGGAGCAAGGTCCTTATAAGCACATCTCAGCCTAGCAGCCAGGACCATGACACTTATTCCATAAAAGCTGCCTAAATATTTCTGACTTCTGCTCAGCATTGTTACACTAAGGCTTATGAAAAATTAAGGAGATCTTTTAATTCTTGTTTTTAAATGACACGGAAAAGAGAATTACATTTTCTGACAATGGCAGAAGACTAGATAAATGTGATTCAGTCTTTCTATTGAGTTAAATAGTATTAACTGCTATAGTCACTTACTCTGCAAGGATTCCCTTGAAAATATGTTGTATGTATTCAGTTTTCTGCACTTCTGAACAATTGATCAGATAAACACCTTTTTCTATTTTTCATGATCAGAGTTACTGCTTTGTAATTTGCTCTGTTACTTCTGAGTAAAACAACTGGATTTTGGACATAGCTTGAACTATTCCCTGCAAAATCCCTTATATGATGGAAACATATTTTCCACACAATTACCTTAGGTATTTTCAGTTAGAAGGTATTATTTTAACTGTAAGAGATCATATAGGAAATTAGTCACAGAGCAGAGTACTGAATGCATCATTATTTCCTAAATTTGTCTAGGAAAGAGTTTTCTTGTCCTGCTAGATTATATGATACTGCAGGCTATTTTTCCATCCCAAATCAGAGGGAAAAGTCAACTGTTTTTGTATATGAAGAACCCAAAATACATTCTGACTGGAGTCAAACCATTACTTTTAGTATAAATTCACATTTCAAAGTGAAAAGTTATTAGGGTCCAGAAAACAAACTTTTACTTAGGAAAACATCAAAACAAAACTGTTGAAAGACTTGGAATCATTAAAAAAAAAAAAAAGTTTCGAGATTCATAAATGTCTATGTTTTCCTACTGGCAGCTTTGATTTTAATTGCCAGGCTTTTACCAAATGGCTGAAAAGTTTCCTACGACACACACTTGATGCGTAGTCTTGCATTGGTGATCTTTCCCCCTACTCCCATGATTATCCAGCCTCACGTTTCTGTTACAAAACTAATACAACTCTTTTTTCCCAGTTCGTTAACAATACAAGCCCACTTTCCACAGTGATTTGTTGGATGCCCCAGCCATATAACTCACACACTGATCTGGGCTGCTTGCACAAAGTGTGGCTATGCAGGGACTTGTTCCCTGAATGAATTTTAAAAGCATTTGCCATGAAGATGAAGGATTTGTAGTTCATTCATGGAGCAGCTGGTTTCGGTCTTTATTTCCATCATTTGTATCCATGTCAAAAACTCATCTCTTCTGCTGGACTTTATTTAATTAATTATTTTTTACATATCCTATGCGTATATTCATCATCTTCCATTTTCCCTGGCACAAAGCCAGTGCTAAAAGGTATCACACTTTTTCTCTAAGCTCATAAGAATTTTACTTAATGGTTATATTAAGCCATATAAATGTAAAGAATAAAAAAATTATTCCTCCCAGAATTTAGCAAAAAGGCCTAACTAAAAAAAACATTTTCTGAAAAAATTGCATCTAACCCGCACACCTAGTGGCAGATGTCTTGTTTCATAAGTCATCTGTTTTTCTAGTAATTTAACAATTCAGAATGGAGGGAGTTTCTCCCTTAGATGGATATTCTGAGGTTAACATGATATAAAAAGTAAAAAAAGGTAGATTAATTTTTGTACAGCTGTAGCCTTGAAACTGTTGGGCTTTTCTAGAGGAAACTCTATAGTGCTACAAAAAGAAGGTTACAGTCCATTGTGGGGCTAGCTACACTTCTTTCAACAGATCTACCCCAGGGATCTGCTTGGCCCACGAGTTATGTTTTCCATGCAGGTAGCATGAACCTTGCAGTTATTTTTGTCATCAATTCAGATCATACTGGCACAAGATTTCAGCCTCATGGGAGAAAAGGAAAGGTTGCTGCTGAGCTGGAGACCCTTTCCAAGAAGTTACTGATCGGGTGGAAGGACCCATTGCTTTCAGGCAAGGTAGTGCTCTCCCAGGAAACAGCAAGGGTCTGGGCCTACAAATGCATTTTTTTCTCTCAAAAAGTCATTATTCACTGGTCTAATCACATTAAAATCAAGTCTGATGGAGGCTTTTACTTTAGAGTTCAAATTTTACCTTTGCTTGCTGCAGAAGATGGGTAGCCAAGCCCAGTCAGTCCATCTGAAAGCCTCAGTGTATGTCTGCTTCATCCATACAGGGGAGCCACTGCATGGACTGACTGATCATGACTTGTTTTAGGATTATGTAGATTATCCGAATCAAATGCCTTTTAGTTGAGTTATTGCCTACTTGAACCAATAGCTTCATTTACCACCCTATACTGAAAGATCCATGTACCTAAACAGCATAAGTCACACTAGCCCATCTGCTAGCAGGGAAGTGGAGGATAGCCAAAGCAACCGGTAAGGAACATCAAGGAGAGATAAGTGCTCAGTCCCTAGCCCAGACAGAGTCAAAGATGAAAAAAACATGACTGTTTCCAAATGGGCTCCAAAGCATGGCTTCTTTCCTGCGGTCAGATACGTAAAGCACACAAGTCCTTTCTTGCTAAAATTGAGGGAAGAAGTATTGTCCGTATTTGCAGTAGCCAAGTGCTTTGGAGTGCTCATCTGAGAAGTGAGATATGAAGATCAAAATTCCGCCTTTTGGTTGATTGAAGTGGAGAAGGGAAAGTAGGTATTCAGCCTCCCAGGTCTTCCACACTGCTAGTTTAGTCACCAGGCAATAAAGTATTCTGAACCAGGGTTTTCCCTGCATCCCTTGGATTCCTGGGATCCCTTGTACTCCTTTGTACAAATAATTGGATATTCTCTAGCCCAGGGACCCCCACTCAACTCTTCTGTGTAAGTGACCTCACATAGTTTGTAATGCAAGTAAAAAGCTTACAAAAAAAGGTGGCTTGCTATGTTATGTTATGTTATGTTATGCTATGTCTATAATGAGGTATTTTTCTATGTATTAAGAGGCACAAGGTAATCCAGCTGCAAATATGCTCCTGGGGAGTTAAAAATCACAAAGCAGGTGACAGAAAGCCACACTAGTGCCATGTTGGGAACACTACTGTTTTGCACGCTCTGGGCTGGAGAAGCTGGTGCCCCTTAATAATGAATTACTTTTTTGGCCAAAGGGAGAAGAGTGCTGTATTTCCACCCTGAGAAGATCAAAGTGTTACATCTCTCTGTTTCAAATTAAGAAACCAGGTCAATTGTGAGGAGATGGCTATAATTCAAACCACTGGGAAGAAGTAATATCTCAGCCTAGAACAAGCAAATAGCAAGTGAGAGAGTTCTTAAATTAGGTATTTCTGTTTGAGTATTCTTAGTGAACTTCATCCTAGAATACTTAAAAGAATTGGCTGCAGCAATCTTAGAAGCATTAGTGGTTATATTTAAGAAATAGTGGAGGACACACAAGGTACTGGAAAGCTAGAAAATGTCATACTTAATTTTTAAGAAAAGAAGGGAGAGGATAGATTATTCAGTTTAACCTAAATATCTAGAGCATACATGTTTTTGAAGGATGAGTTGAGTAACAAACTGTGCAGACTCATCAGGAGCAGAACAATCTAATTTCCCTCCACAGAACAGTAATAAACTTTTTGGACTATGTAGTAACAGTAGATACAGAAACATATATCTTGACTGAAATAAGACTTCTGACACTGTGCTATGCACCAAGCAAGTGGCTAGGAAAGCATAGCCTTGAGAGTATGTGGAAGTTGTTGAGATAAATCTTCCAAGAGACTCATAATTTTTCACTCTCCCATGGGAAGAATGAATGAAGAGGGGTTGCATGGGACTGTGTCCTGAGCAGGCTCTATTCAGTGCTGCTGTAAGTAAGCTGGATGGTGGCTAAAACAGAATTACTACATTTGTAGATGACATGATAATTAGAAAGACTGTACATATGTTGGAGGCAGGAGTAAAATTCAAAAGGATATAGCGTAACTGGATAAATGGTCTAAAATAGGATAATTCTATAAGATGACAATAAGCACAAGTACCAGTTTCTACAGTTAGGTGGAAAAACAAGTTCGCACTGGGGAATAATTGACTAGACAGCAGATCTACAGGGGAAAAAAAGAGGAGTCACGATGAATTGGAACCTGAACATGCTTGCTGAAAAAATGTCAATGTCACACTGGGGGGTATAAACTGAGTAGAGCCTAAAAGTGATGCGATATGATCCTTCAGTTCCATTAAGGTTTGAAAGGCCTTTGCTGGAGTCCAGTCTACAGTTTTGCTCCAAGGACGATGTGGATCTACAGGTCAAGAAAGCAGCAGCTTGGATGTCCTGAAAGGAATGGGTCTTTTTTCACTTCCTAAATGGAAGAAGGTGCTTCCAAGGTAAATATCCATGGCAAAGGTGTAAGTTTGGGGGGTTTCCAGAGCCTCTTTAACTTGAAGTCTTCAGACAAATATCTGCTAGGAATGATATAGTTTGTATAGTTTGTTTCTGACATGGAGTAGAAGAGTAGAATATGTGATCTTTTGGGGTCCCTTGAAGAGGACCTTGAGATTTTACCATGATCTTAGGATTAGCATTACTCCATGTAAAACCAAGGTCTGTGTTAACAGGGAGGCCAGTGTGGCTGCACCCTGGCTTGACCACAATGTTGAATGTTATGTTTAATTATTAATACCAAACAAGAAAAGAATAGGACCTCTGACTTCTGGTGCTGTGACTGATTTTACTGAAGAAGCTAGCAGAATTACAAGCAGCTACATGTCTGTACTTCCCCACTGGAGAAGATGCAGATACACAGAAAACTAGTCAATTCACTCATCAGGCCCCATAGACCAAACAAGATTGGTTCTGCTGCATATTATTCAAAATTAGAGGAAAGGCAGCAAACTAAAATATCAACTGATTCTAATAGCACAGATAGTGATTTGAAGAATGTATCCTAACTGGTAGAGGTAGATAGCCATTTCAGCCATGTGCAATCTGCAAAGTTCATCATGAACTTATGGAAGTTCACCACTTCCAAAAACAATCAGCAAGGTAGATGCATATGGAAAGCCATTTATGAAGATTACACAAATCCATCAAACAGAATCTGGACTTTAAAAGTATTCGTTCGCTGTTAAGGATAAGTGAAGAGACATGAGCTATATGTGACTGGAGGGAGGCACTGAGGGGATTGCACACAGGAGGAGGGATTTTTTACAGTCACCAATTTAACAACAGTAGGCAGGACCATTAGAAGAAATAGGCTAACATTCTATATAATATAATTGTGTGTGTGGTGTTGTTTTTAACCTGTTAACCCTGAATAAAATCTAATAACATGCTTGAATGGAGAAATAGTCTTTATCTGAAGGTATTAAGAGATGGAAAACCCACCACTTCTTTTGTAATTTTTTCTAATGTATTAACATTCTCCAGTCTGGGGAGGGAAAAAAACCCAACCCAACCCAACCCCACCCAACCAAAAAACACCTCCCTTCCCCCCACTCTGCATTATATCCAGTCTGAATTTTTGTGGATTTAATTTTCAGCTCTTCTTTAGTTTCTCAGTAGATTAGTGAGCCCTTGACTGACCAACTTTTTTCTTTTTTTCCAAAGTGTTGATAAATTCTTCTGTTTCTGTCTTTGATAAGTAAACAGACAAATTCTTACTGGCAAACCTAATCCTAGTCTTTCTGGTGGCTCTTTTTTGTATTCTCTCCAAGTTCTTGACACCCTCTTAAAACTACAGTTACCAGAATTGCATATGATGCTGTAGTATCTTTCTCCCAGTGCTGAATACAAAAGTTAATTTACCTCTCATCTCCTACTCACTGATTGCCTATTTATTTAGCCATGAACTGCAGACAGATGAAGTGACCTCTTACATCATGAGTCTGGTTCCCTGCTATTTGAATTGCCTAACCATTTATAAGAACTAGAACTGCTGCACCGAGTCTAGTCGAAAGTCCATGAAGGCCACTAACACATCTCTGACAGTAGCTAGCCACAGAGACTTAAGGAAAAAAAGAACAAACTTACAATGATCTTTTTCCCAGTATATTTCAGTTTTCAGCAGTTTGCTGTTTAAAGACCTCTTAAATAAAAATCTGCACCTTTATGTTTAATAATTCTTGATAGGGGTTTTTTTCCCATGAATTTATCTAATCTGATACTTGCTAGTCCTTGGACTGTGAAAAATCATTCACCGTTCATCTTCTCCATACTGTTCATGACATTTTATTTCTCTATCATAAATCCCTTTAGGTTTCTCTTTTCCAAGATGGATACTCCTCGTCTGTCTCACTCGATAGAAGTCATTGCCTAATTTTGCACATCGCTGTCATTTCTGACATTTCTCTTTCTACTGTTTTGTTTTGGAAATGGGGAAAAAACCACTGCACATAGGATTCAAGATGCAAGTTCTATTTTCAATTTGTTTGACCTGGTAAGAGAGCTCTGCAAAAGGACTCAGCACCAAGACTCAGTTACCTAAATTAGGTATTTAAATTGACTGGCCAGATTTCCAGCACTGCTGAGTACCCACTGCCTTCCACTGAGGTAGTGGAAACTGTGGTTTGCTTTTCTGAATATCTGAACCCTGCTGTGGACATTGAGCACTTTGGAACTAACCTTTATAATATAAATATATCTTGGAAACAGCATGTTTGCCTGAACAGCAACAGAATGAAAAAATTCCTCTAACTCTCTCACATTTTTTAATGCTGAGGTTAAATGTGCAATCATGAGCAGGCAGGAAGAGGGTGTGCAAACTCTCTGCAACTGTATCATTTCATCATTTTTATGAGCAGTGGGGATTATTTTTTTGCAAAGAACACTATGCATTATAAAAACATCTGATTTTTTGAAACACATTTCCTGGCATCTTAGACTTCAGCAATATTTCTTCTTCTGTTCTTGTGTTTTAGAGTTTTTTTAGAGGTTTTTTTTTTTTTCCACAAACACTTTCTTGGGGAAATTATGACTAATTATATCTAACTTAGACTACATTTATATTGCTCTATGGAAGAAATGTTTACCTTTTACAACAACAGTGGGAACGCTGAACTGCTCTGCTAATGCTGGTGTATTCCCTTGTAGCAGATAGGGGCATAGTTTTAGTTCTTTTTAAAGAGAAGGCTTTTTATTGGTACAACCCTTACTCTTTGCCACGAATCATAACTTCACTGAAAGGCCCAAATGAAAAAAAAAAGGAACAAATAATGAAGCAAAATTCATGAATTTTAGTAGACCTGCCTCTTTTACTGGAAAAGTCCCACAGAAAAGTAATAGTATTGTTCTCCTCTATCATCAACCTGTCCCCTTTCATAAGCACTGCACTTTTTTTCTCAACATCATTAAAAAAGGAGAGCTAGTGTCCTGGGAATTTGTATGCTTCATTTACTAGCACCTGGTGTACCTCTTCCTCTCTCTTGCGTTTACTCCCAGCAAACTTACATAGTAGATTATATAACACAGAAAAGGCAAGAAAGCCCACGACTGCTTCTTTCTACAGAAACATGGCAATGTGGTTTTACTGCATTAAGAAATGCAGTCCCCCTTTGTCCTTCATGGGAGTTCTTCAAATATGAAATAAACATTTGGTGACTGAAGTAAATAGCAATGTTGACTTTTTTGGCCTACAAAGGGGAACTAGGGACCTGCATTGCAGAGGTTTCAGATCCTGAGGCAGTAGAAGGTGGTGGAGGTTGCTGACAGTGTTCTGACTAATAAATACCAAGTCTCTTTGGTGATAGCTACCAGAGCTTTCTCATAGCAAGAAAACTCTTCACCCTAAGCATGAAAAATGAAAGATTGTCACTATTCCCAGGACTGCTTAGGGCAGGTTCTGCATGCCTTGATTTCTGGAAGAGAAATCATCGTTGCCAACTTCAGCAGTGCTCTGTTGGCCAAAGGCATTTCAACAAAGAGAATCAGTCTCTGTATTTTGCTACTTAAATTATGCCTACACAAGGACTTGCCATCAGAAGAAGAGCATTGCACAGAGTTAGCTGAAAACATGTTTCTTGTCTAATTGCAGTTTAAAGCCTACAGCACAGACCAGTGAAGATAAAGCCTATCTTATGTAGTGGACATTTAAAATTGCACTTTGTCCCCACTACAATAAAATACCTGTCTGAATGACGGTCCTGCTAAATTATGCAATCATGTAATTATGAGAGCTGTGCTTTGAATTTCCCTTCATAAGCAATAATGTTTGAATAAAAGAGAATTTTCCTATCAGGACACAAGACACAGCATCATAGGTTCTGCCCAGAAAAATGAATGCCATCTTGGGAATCAAGAGGCAGGAGTTACGGCCTCAGCTATGCTTTTGGATTACTCAATAAACCTGGGAAAGTGATTATACTGCCGTATTTTTTAAAAATAAGGATAATTGCTGATCTCTAGAGCTGTAAATCTGGACCCATGTTAATGTCTGCCTTCCCACTTTCAGTGGCTGCAGATGTCCCCCTGTGCTCACACACTTCGCACTGGCCTGTCATCCCTCTCCTTGAGCAGCAGCAAAGCCAGAGGAGATGTTTGTGGCCTCAGACATGACAGCCTTTGCCTGGCATCATCTCAGAGCATGCCAATGCCATGCGTCCTCATCCCACACCTGCTGTGTTTTTGCTTGCACCCTCAGTCAACTACCCTAAAATCTAACATTGCAAAGTACTGTAGAAGAGGTAGGTCTATGTTATCGTTATGGTCGGCAGCACATTTGGTAAAGAAGATATCATCTCAACAGTAGCTCTCAGAGTAAGTGCCAAAGACATTTTTGGGAAAAGCCTATATGCAAGAGCTACCAACTGCTCCCTCTGAAGCCGCCGGCACAGCTCCTGGGAGCTCAGTTGATGTGTGGTGGCCAGAAGCCTGCTGGGAGCTTGCTGTAGGTGTGGGGGGGAATCCCCTGGCTTTGGATCAGCCACAGGTAAAGACATTACTGGCTTTAGTTTTGCCAAGCCTGGAGGAAAGTGAGAGCTGGCACTGAGAAAGTGTTATGAAAAGTGGACAAGCTTCACACATCCTCACATTGGCTGAAGAAAGGCAGTAATATAAATGTGTGACTGTAACCCTTGGGTCTGTTGTCTTTTGTTATGCTGGGGAAGAAAAGTGGGTGAAAATTGTCTACACATGGATTTGCCTTACAAAATCTAAGTTCTCTTCTCACCCTAGATGCTGTTCAGTGGGATGGGGTGGGATGGAGATGAAGCAGAAAAACACAGTATCCTACTTACATGAAGTTAAATACTATGTGTTGATTAAGAAGAAATTATTGGATTCACAGTTTCAATTTACCTGAGTCTGAAGAGATCAGTTTTGTGGTTTATCTCACTTACTGTCCCTTTCCCAAAGCAAGATTGAAATCTCCCTGCACCATCTCAGTGAAGCTGAACTGAGGAAACCCACAGAAGATGCAGAGTGAAAAGTAGATTGGGTCTATTTTTATGCCATGCCTATTTTCAGATGTTTCAGGTACTGAGGCAGGTAGAGCAAAGAAAGCGATGCCAGATGGAGGTGTTAGTGTTACTACCTCTTGTCTAACACAGGTTCTGCTATGCGAGGAGCTTATGGAGACCCAAATGACCTGTGAGGAGAGCAGAAGGGTGGTGGGAGAGAATGAGTAAGCCATGGTGGTTAACATTTTCCAGAGTGACGAGCGGTACCTGTGGAACCCATTTTTGCGTGGGGGTTTACACTTCACTCCTCTGTTTTCTGAGGTAGAAATCTTTTTTTTCTTAATCTGAAGACATTACATTAAAAGAGGAGAAACAAATGAGGCTGGTGAGGTAGCTGACTGTGAGGAGAGCCTTTTACTCCTACAATGGTGCCTCCTCCTTCTAAATGATATTTCTGATTTCAATTTTAGGGACTTGGGGACAAACATCCTACCTTACTGAAGTGAAAGCAAATTTTGCCCTGGGCTTCACCGATGCTGCAAATTTACCCCGATCCTTCTTGTAGGCCAGCGAAACACACCCTGGGCACACACTGAAGCGTGACCATACACCACCAGTGGAGCAGTGGTCTGGCCCTCAGCAAGGGCTGACGTCTGAGGAAGCACCACATTGCAGTCGTTCAGGGAGTCACTGCACCGTGGAAGCTACATCAGTGTCAGTATAGAGGTTCAGAAGTACATCATATATAAAAGCCTCCTGTTCCTTTTGAGGGCCTGAGGGTGAATCTGCCACCCTCCTCACAGCTTGGGCCAAATCCAGAGCTCTCCCTGCCGCAGCTGGTCCCAGCGCTGGGTGTTTCTCACAGTGAACAGCTTAGCAGGTTCTGGCTGTCATCAGAATGGCCCGATGTCCCCCTGAACAGCATTAGTCCTATTGTTTCATGCAACATAAATGTAACTTTTTCTATTGCGTCACAGAATCTAACTTTGCATAGTACAAATAAATTGGCAATGGCACCTTATCTGATGTTAGTGCAGTGCACTTCACATTTGGTGTTGCAAAACAGCCTGGCTGGACTGTGACCATTGCTTTTGTCAGACCTCCTGACTCAAGAAGAAATGGAAATAAGATCATGGATTACTTAGTAATGAATAATAGTCCAGATGTTGTTAACCCCATCTTCTGTTGGACATCAGCAGGGGCAGTTGACGGGTGCAGCTATAATAAATCTTTACTCTCAAAGGAAAAAAACAACTGGCTCTTTTTCCAAAAAGAAAAAAAAAGGAGTCACATGAGTGAATTTACTAAAAGAGGCTCATGAAATGTTCCCCCTTCAAATTAATCTTACTGAAATCTGAAAAATCAGAGGGGTGCTACAGGGTGTTAGGTTAGCAAGCCAGAAGCATTTGCTGTGAATTTCAACTCCTCTCACAACAACTCAAGCCAAAAAACATCTCCAAGCAAGCAGATTTGTATTCTTAAGAGATTTATAACATGGGTGAAACGGCTGTGTGTAACTTCTTTCTATGGGAAAAAAAAAAAAAAAAAAGAAAGCAAAGATTGCAGCTGCAATCAACCCAGAAACACTGAAGCAACAAAATGGAGCAAGAGCTGCAGAAGAGAGGAGTTCTGTCAGAGACGAATGTGCTGTTGGAAAACGCCCAGTGAAGATACCCACATTCCTTCTCAGAGAAAGGATGGACACTGGTTAGGACTGGCAACCCACACCAGCCAAGTGGCTGGTCGTATTTTAAATGGTTGTTATTTATTCATTAAATAAAACAATTAAATGTCTCACCTCAATGAATAGCCGTAAGAAACATTTAATTTATCATACAGCATGATAGTTCACCAATACAAACCCTGGTCAAGATAATCAATCAGCCAACACAGACATAAAATCCAAGTAGGAGAAAGGGACAAAGAAATACCTCCATCTACCTGCTGTTTTCTCCCCCGATGCCTGGGAAATTTGGTGGTAGACCTTACCAGCATTCCAGGTTAAAAGTTCCAAGCAAACTAAAAAATCAGATCCTCACATCAAAAACATCCCATCAGCAGTTCCTTTGTTTTTCTCTTCCTGAAAGTCTGGGGCAGAGAGTGGCAGAGACTGAAAAAAGATGCAAGAATATTCACGACAATTCTTAAATTGGAAAAGAAAATTATTATACTGCAGGAATATGCCCCCCCCTGATTATAGTGGAAATAAGGTGCAGGAAAAATCTCAAACTTATTAGACCACCCAGCAAGTACCAAACTCAGTACTTTCCTTCAAATGCTTCCTGGCTTCTTTCCCGGATAGACATGCCACAGGCTGCAGACTGAGACTCTAGCAAACCCTCTCCACCCTGCCTTCATGGTCAGCAGCTGATAACCAGCCAGACCCCATCTGAGTCACATTGCAGCAGAGGCAATCCAGACGGTAACATTAAAGAGCAACTTCACCTAGGAGAGCACAGCTGTTTGAGTACACAGAACTTTTTGTTACCTCTGCAGTGTAACCACAGGGAAGCATCTCTCATCCTACAGAACAGGAGTTTCTAGCAGAAAGGAAAGAAAGTCTTTACACCAGGAGACAAATGTATATTTATTTCATCCAGAAGCAGAATGTCAGATATAATGGTTCCTCTCTTTGTTTTCTCTTTGCCATAAGCAGCTGCCAGGTGCGTAACCCATGCCTAGCTTTGAGGCAGCTATGCTGGCCCTCTGCACCTGAGCAAATGCCATCCGAAGGCTGGATTTTTCCAGAGCACTAAGACCTTGCTTGCTTCTGCTCTCACTGAGGTCATCAGCATCATTGACCTCCATCTGAGGAAAGCTGGATAAAATGATAGAAGCTCCTGAAAACTCCATTTAGAATCACTCTCTTGCCTAGATTTAGAGATCATTGCAAACATGTTCAATCCACATCTGTTGTTAAGATAGCTATGTTTTTCTTCTCTTCTTCACATTCTCTTTACTTTTCTATCAGCTATTGCCTACATTAGGTGTAAAAAGGGGCAAATATTTTTGAAACATTCATTCCTTTCCCCTTCTTTCATTGATTTGAACTCTAGGAAACAGGGGTATGAATTTTATTGAAAGAATGGAGGCCAGTATCATGGCTCCCTATATTATATATATAATAGAGTATTATAGTAGCATAGAGTACAATATATGCTATGTAGTGCATTGCTACATTGTAGTTTAGATAGTATATGATAAATAATATAACACATTGTGTGTGTATATATATATATAGCATATGTAGAATGTATATATGCACATGTATACATGCACATACATATATAATATATATTTGTATATAGAATGAGTGCCTATTATATATGCAATATATGATAGAGTATATATGATTAAAATGTGGCATTTATGTGCCACAGTGTTAATGTGCACAGTATTCATGAGCAAGTTGCTCTGTGATGAACAATTAATGAGGCCGTATGGATTTATGTGGTATATCTTTCTGTGCACTTTCACCACAGTAACCTGAGATTACCTATGACTTCATACTTCTGCAATATATGCAGTTTTCTTCCATGCCACCTATTCTCCCATGCCTCTCTGTCTAATGGATTTTGGTTAGAGAAGCTGATGTATGAGCTGTATCGGTTCCAATGCTGACTGGCCAGTCAATGCATGTGTCCTAACTGGCCAGCTGGCAGACCAAACCAAGTAGATAATTGCTACTCTCACACTGCAGCTTTTTGTTTAGTCCTTAAACTGGGTTAATCTCCATTACCAAGCCACTGACTCCACCAAGTTTGTAGAAATGTAATTTTGTTTGAATCCTCTGTCCTTCGGTCAAATTTGGTTGGAGTTAACCAATAGCTGGCAGGAGGAATGACAGATGCATATATAAACAAATGGAGAGAGGGACTGAATGCACTTTCTTAGGAAACAATGAAGGGATTAATATTCTTAGGCACTTTAGAGTTACGTGTCTAGTCTAAATTACTTGTCTTGGTCACTTCTACATTCCGTGAAGAAGACAGGTGTATCCAGCAGGCATTTGACCCAGTTTAGGATATGTAGAGGAGCATTTCTTGTATAAAATATTTTTAGTACTACATAGCATGTGGGCATCTATTGATTGAGGAAGGCTGTCTGTTAGTTTATCACACTCGTTGAATCAGAAGCTGGGCTCTTCAGTGACCCTGGCAACCAGCCCCCAAGAAGCAGTACATTCCTGAAGAGGAACCAAAGCCAGATCAATCTGCCATTGTGCAGTTATGCCCAGACCTGTGTTTCCACAGACACATCCTCTTCTTATAGCCTGAATTTTATTCAGAAAGAAAATTATGACTACATTGGACAAGCTTTTTCATCCCTGGCAAAATTACCAGTGACCAGACAATGCTGCTGGGTATACAAAAGACGTCAGGCTTATTGCGCAGGCAGCCCTGCTCACCTGCCTGTGGCAGATTCACTGCAGTTACATGTAGAGGGCAAGTGTAACTGGTCTGACACAGCCTGGGCACATCAGGATTTCTGTGTGTGCACCACATGTTTCTCTGTCTGGGGAATCCCAAGGGAAACCCTTGTTACACTTAGAAGTGTTATTGGAAAATGTTAAAAAGAGTATTTTTCAAATAGTAATTTCAAAATGTGCAGTGTCACTGGAATAAAGTAAGACAGCACAGAGAATAGCATAGGAGTGGAGAATGAAAGAATTACTGGGTTTGCAAATATATAACTGAGCAAAGGCTTATTAGGAGAGTGTTGTAAGCTTCAGCAGGAAAGGGTGAAGTGTACAGACACATTCAGATCACACATTTTCAATACCAAAATCATGACCACTCACAGCTAGTCTATATGAATGTAAAGAGAAGTTCTGAAAGCAATAGTTTTGGTGTAATTTGCTTTTACATCCTGAAATACTGTATTTATGTTCCCTAATTTGGAGTGGTGCTAAATTTGGAAGTGTTCTAGAGCACTTACGAAGGTAATACAAAATCTCCATATCCTCAATAAAGGGAAATGTAATCTATTGACTGGGAAGCAAACAAGATGTAATCCCTAAAGACAAAATTAGCCGAGATGTAGTTTCAGGAAGCCTTCCTCTCAAGTGAAGAGAGACAGAGAATTTCCTTCAGGCTGTGGTTCAGATTTTGATTCTTGCTCTCAGTTGCCATCTAGAGAAACTCTTCATTGACTGATGACCTGAGGAAGGGACTATTCCCATCCCTTGGGCCTCTCTCAGCCCCCAGATTCCTGGAGTTGTTCTTTAGTACAAGCAAAAAATATAAGCATGTCCACTGTCTCCATCACTGCTAGGCTCTCTGCAAAACAACCGTGGACTCCTTCAACTCCCTCAAAACCTCACCTTTGTGGTGGTATCTCCAGTCTGCGGTGCAAGTGGACTACGAAGGCCCACATTTTGCTGTCCCTTATAATCTTCCCAGATGTATATTGTATTTACCTGTTGCCTCTCCCTGCACCCTATGAGGTCCTTAAGCAGGAGCAACCTTTATTGCTCCTTAGTTGTATGTCCTGTAATTAGCATGATGGTTGTATTGTGCTGCAATCCTTGACAGCAGCTACAAGGAAACGCCTCAAAAGGCAGGTCTAGCTCTAGGCAAAAGCTCAGTTTGCCTGGGGACTCTCAAGAAAGAGAAACAAACTGTGGCCAAGCTTACTTAACCCGTGACAAAGCTTTAAAAGCCAGGTTAGCCGCTGCTGCTGAAAGAGGGGCAGCAGTGTGTGCGGTGGCAGCCTCCCCTATCAGCCATGTTCTCTGCTCCCATCAACTGTGGTCTCCCCGTGTACCAGAGGCAGCAAGCTCAGCTCTTGAGGAGACTTTCCTGGTTGTTCACTACATTGGTCTTTTGTCCGTATCTCATTTTATTTTCCCTGGCAGAAGTTTCCTTGGCCTTGGCAAAGAGAAACTGTGTTCTTGCTGTGCTGCTTGAGGAGCCTTGAACTGGCACCATCTTTACTCATAGAAATATCTATGAATAAATTACCTATTTTGAGACTTGCTCAGTTCCTGTTCAGCCATTGTGCATTGAACTTCAATGTGTTTTAGCTCATCTTAGGTGGGAGTATGCAGCAAAGGTGGTGGCTAAATGCCAGTCTTTCTCAATTCCCTCCAAAGCACACATGGAATAAAATTGCAGACATATCTAATGCTGTATTTGTTAGAGGTAGAAAAATAGAAGGCTATCTGTACAACCATGTCTAATACTTCAGTCGAGCTGTAGTCATTCTATACACAATTATTTTTCTATGCATGAATCAAAACATAGGGTTTTTTCTTTGCTATCAATAAAAGACATTGTCTTATTTATGCAGGTGCAGTGCTCTGTGTGTGTACCTTGTCCTAGGTGAATGCAGACTCTTACTTGGAAGTCATTTGGAAAATACCACTGATTTGTTTTGATTTTTTTGCCAGCAAGGATTGGTCACGGGGTCAACATATGGGACTGATTTAGGGCATTATGCAAATGAGCACCCTCTGCCACTGCTTTCTTGCACTCTCCCAAATGAGCAGCAAAATATTTCAGCCATCAAAGCACCAGTCATTTTGGTAGAAGGTACATCTTAATCCACAGTCTGTGAGTTATGCTTTGATGATTTATCCAGACTAAGCTGCTTCTCTATTCCCTGAAACCTTCCCCATGTTATTTAAAAAGTATGAAAATACATATAGCATACAAAATGTGAGCATGCATTTGTCTGCTTACATTTGTGTGTTTGTGCTAGTGGTGGAAGTTTAGTATTATGGATGATCTCACATTGCAAAATTCATGTCTGCATATATGTTTTGCTAATGCTCTGGAGTGTTCAGATCAGTGTTCTGGCAAGGTCAGTGGCTGGGATTAAAATGTTCTAAATTGTTAAACTGGATGTGATTTAAAAATACCTCCTCCCTTCTAGCAGTTTGTAAAATATTCCCCAAATGCTGGAGAAAAGGCAGAAGCAGGAATGTAAATTTTCAGTGATTATATAACCTGTTGTTCACTAGAGCCACAGTAAGGTCTCCCGAATACTGAGCCCTTCAGCAGAAATGCCATCTGGAAGGAATCTGCCCTTTCTGGAGATCTCATGCTGCTTTATGCTTACAGCAGAAGAAAAAATGATTTGACAAATTGCAGGTCATAGCAAAATCAATGGAAGACTGTAGTAAAGATTTAATTCAGGTACTTCCCACAAAAAAGCTAATATTTATAGAATAACAACATCTTTCTCAGAAAGCGATGATGAGTAGCAATGAGAAACCCAAGGAGAAATTGAAATCTGTTACTGTCCACCGGTGGAGTGAAACTTTGCCAAATTTTAGAAGAAAACTAGAGCAGCTGGACTTGGTTAGGGCCACAGCAGACAGGTCAGATATCTATGTTGGGGTTTCCTCGTGTGTATGCAGACACATGCACAAACATGTACAGAAATATGCACACTATGTGCAGACTGTATGTATACTGTGAACAACAAAAAAAGTCTACTGGAGAAGTTAATAACCTAGACAACTAATGTAGCTGCAGTATCTCACGCATCTCAAGCAAGAAGAGATGAATCCCACCCCAAATTACTTTATTTTTATCAATACCCTTCCCTGATCAATTGTACTGGTGCTTATCATTTATAAGCTGTGTTCTGTGCTTCTGCAGGTGATGTGTTTCTATATTTTCTATGTTCTTGAGTATAAGAAGACTATTCTTTAAAAGGTAGCCTTTAGAAATATGTTTTCATAGAGGAGATGTAAGGTCAGACAAAGAGTACCAGAATTTACAATGACCAGAATTTACAAGGACCAGAATTCACTGTATTGCCAAGGAAGGCAGCAAACTGGGAACCTCACTGCGTCAGTCATTCCACTGCTATTTAACCTTGCAAAGAGGGTAATGAGAGTCCAGTATCTTAATTTTGGGTGCCAGACACTTGGTTTTGGCTGTCACTACAGGCCTGGGCATTGGTACAGCCAATGATGTTCCTTCACAGAACAGCTTCAGCTTCCCTTTGGGAGTATAGTGGCAGGTGCCAGGGCAAGTACTCACATGAGGACACATCCAAGACTTCTTGGACATAATCTGTTTCCTACAATGCCATTCTCATCTCCTTTAGTCCCTGTTCACCTCCCCAGCACACACATAATAGATCTCTGAGAATTGCCTGGAGTGAATCGCCTGATCCAGCTTACAGGCCTCCTGTCAAGCCACGTACTTACAAGTAGATGAACTGTTTCCACATCTTTACAGATGGTTAAAAAAAGATCTTCAAATCTTAGAGGACAGTGAGAAGCTGCATGTTTTGTTGCTCAGTTTCCCCTACAGAAAAAGAATAATGTGCACAGAAAAAACCCAACACAATGCTTAGTTTACAAACTTTCTCTGTAGAATGGGGCAGCTATGGGCATGCACTTAATTTATGTTTTCCCCCACAATGACTGAACACACAGGGGACAGGAAACTCAGCACTGATTTATTGAAAACTTACAGCATATAAAATAACCCACTAAAAATTTTCCTTCCCTAAATCAGCTAATGTGAGGCTCTCCCAAACGTGCAAGAGAGTAATCAGCTTCTTAATAACTTTATTTGAGCCATGGGACAAAGAGATAGATGATTATTATCTACCTTGTTTCATTTATATGGTACCCAATAGTGTGCTCCATCCTATCGCTAAAAATCACTGGGAATAGTGTTACATAGCTTTTTCTCATATAGGTCTTTGCTCATTAGTTTCTCCCACCATCAGCTCTAACCAATAAATCTCTCCTACTTTTTCTCACTTTCTGTTTGAAGCTTTATCACTACCTGATTATATTCAGGTTAGTTTGCAGAGATACTGGACATGTACATGGAGGAAAAGAAGGTGGAAAGACATGGTGGCAACCCATGAAGGCAAGGTGTGGAAGCATCGCTGCTGGTTCCTGAATGAGACAGCAGCAAAGAAGACTTTGCTTACAGAGATGTGTCCAAGACCTTTTGGATATCATCTCTTTCCAGTCATGCCCTGCCAGGTGATTTCTCACAGGAGGTTTCATTTCCTGCTTGCAGAGGTGCTTGAAGAGGGAGGTTTTCTTCAGGCTAAACCAGTGGTCCCAATGCAACCTGTCTTGGAAAACAGTTTAATAATTCCATAAAAGAAAAAAGTTGGTGGGCATCTTGAAGATGGATTTCTTTCACAGTACTCAGGATTTGTGCATGAATAGGTTGCTAAAGGTTAACTATGCTCCAGGACTGGTCTTTCCTTAACAGCCATCTGCACTTCTACCATAATTAACTAGGATGTCAGGAGTTTAAGTGAACAGCCTAAATTTCCAAACACTTTTTCTTACAAAAATAACTTGTGCAGACCAAAGCGGTCCAAGAGCTGAGACTTCCATTAAGATTAAAAAAAAAAAAGGCACTTCCATTGAACAGTGGTATCTAATAGTCTTGTATGTTTGGCTATGCATGTACTGGGAGTGCATCCCAGATCCAGTTTGGAGCATCTCCATGGATGTGTCTGTCCTCTCCTCCCAAACTGGCAATCTGACTGCTGCAAAGCCCCACTTCCTAGATGTGGCAATTAAGTACTTCTCAGGGAGTTAAAGGATGGCAATTGTGTGGGATGTGGCGCACACGCCCTCCTCGTCTACGAACACAGCTCTAATTACAGAGCTAGATTTTTTTGCCTTATTGTTATGGGTTTGTGTGGCGCGGTTTTCTTTGGCAGTGGGGGAGGGGGCTGCAGAGGTGGCTCCTTTAAGAAGCTGCTGGAAGCTTCCCTGGTGCCAAAGAGTCGGACCCGCCTCTGCAGCCCAGAC
>VYZV01025817.1:136218-180350 GCA_013401275.1 Pandion haliaetus | reverse complement strand
GTGGGAGGGACCCCACGGTGGAGCAGGGGACAAGTGAGGAATCTTCCCCCTGAGGAAAGGAGCGGCAGAGATAATGTGTGGCGAGCTGACCTCAACCCCCATCCCCTGTTCCCCTGCGTCGCCGGGGGGAAGGAGGTAGAAAGCACCGGGAATGGAGCTGAGCCGGGAAGGCGGGAGGGGTGGGAGGAGGTGTTCTGATGTTTGGTTTTCCTTCCCAATACCGTTGTGGGTTTTTTTCTTATTTGATTTGCAGTAAATTAAATTGATTTTGTTTCTTCCTCAAGTTGAGCCTGTCTTTTGCCCGTGACCATAAGTGGGGAGTGATCCCTCCCGGTCCTTGTCTCGACCCACGAGCCTGCCTTTGTATTTTCTCCTCATCCCAACGTGGCCAGGCGTGGGGGTGGGGAGTGAGTGAGCGGCTTCGTGGTGCTTTGTTACCGGCTGAGCTGAACCCGAAAACACGACACTTATTTACACAGGTATTCCATTAAGAGTAATTCATTTAGCACTGGTAGAGTACCTCCAAAGTAAAACATGTAACTGAGAGCAGAATTTAGGATCAGGATTTAATATACAGGAACAGCAACACTGTAACTTACTGTATTTATGGATGTAATTCTCTGAGACCACATTCATTCCTGTATAACTCTATTCTAATCGATAGAATTACACTGGGGATTAATTCACTCCTTAAATTTAACCATATTGAAAATAATTATAATGTCCTATGACTATAATATTTTCATTTTCCAGGGGGACAAATTTGCCAATATATAATATGGTGTCACGTACCTGATTGCACATTACCTCCGAAGCTGTGAGAGCCTGCAAGAAAGGTAAAGCTGAAGAGATCATGCTGTTGAGGTCGGAAAAGGGCCAGCTGCATCACTGGCTGAACCTCTAGGCTGCCTTCGAAATGGATGCACAAAAATGATGTTGAAATGGTACAACATACATAGATTACTAAATCTCAAAACTTCTTGTTGTTGTTTCAGCAAAATTCTTTGTGGGAAGAAAAGGGGGCCCAGTCCTGAGGGCCACGGCAGCTGCAATTCCTGCTGACCTCAATAGGAGTTGAGTGCAGCACTGGGAGCTAAAGGGTTTGTACTGGTCACATTGGTCTGGTATGCACTTTAGTTTCTTTAAAACCAGTAGAAACATAGACATATAGAACTCACACAAGCTTTTTCCTAACTGAGGTCTGTATTCATTTTCTGAATTCATGGTCTCTGTATTATCTAGGATGATCAATAATTCTCTGAAAGATAAAAGTAGAAAATACTGAGCTCCCCGGAAAGGATAGACCTATATCCCTTTACTTCCATCAGTCAGAACTTCACAAGTATTTTTACTGAAATATAACAGGACACACAAATATTTTAAGGGAGTGGAAAAAATTTCCAGTCCCTTAAATTTTCTTACAATATTTTAGTTTGTTTTTTTCACAACACCTCTTGTAATATTTTAGTTTGGTTTTCAACAACTAAAAGTTCATAATTTCTTACTTCAAAATACAGTTTTAGAAACCGAAGCTTTTCAGGTTTTTCAGTCAGAAGTTTTGTTTTCCAGAGTTTGATATCCTGCTCTGCCCCAATGCTATGTTTAAAAAATTTGGGGCATTGAAACCAGTTTTTTTTCAATTATTTGAGGGGAATATAAGATGGTACAAAGAAAAGAAACAAATATAAAAGATTCTCATTAATTTCCTTTCCCTTTCAAAAAGAACTTTTTTATTTTACAAGTTACAATTTTAAATTCAGTTTTGTAAGAAATCAGTGGGACTATCCAGGGACTAATCAGTATTGATAAGCAGGGATTCTGTTGAAACAGGTGATTTTAACCTGGACTTCAAATAATTATGGGTATTTTTAATGCCTAGTATGCAGTGCTAAAAATCTTGTCTCATGGATTTTTGTACTGTCTCTTGTGATCTGCTAAGGCATCCTTTTTGTCTTTCTTATATACTGTTATTAGCTACCTCTTTACCTCACAGATTTGCTCTCCAGCCAGGTGCCACCATCAGTTTAAGCAAGGTTTTACTTTGTGGTACAAATAGCTCTTGGAGCATGTAGATCTAAATATCATCACATTGCAGCATTTTAGCAGAGGGTGATGATATTCTGTTTTGACACAGTGTCACCACACTGCATCCCAGTAGGAAGATGTTTTGACACAAAGTGCTGACAAAACATAAAAATGTTAACAATTGCTCTTTAATATTCATGTGTTCGGTGATGCCTGGAGCATACTAACTGATAATAACAAGACAGAGGACCAGTAAAGATTGCTGTAAAATACAATTATTTAATTTTTATACAAACAAGTTCCTACTGAATATCCCTCCCTGGGTGAAGGCTAACACATGTCCTCCATAAGGACTACCAAACAGGATGATACCAACCTAGCATCTTAGACTACAGAAAAGGAAAAAAAAAAAAAAAACCCCAAAAAAAAAACCAACCAAAAAACAGAAACCCACAAAACCCCCTTATTTCTAAGTTCTTTTTTCTGTTTTTACAATGTGCAAAGAAAATCAAACTAATGGTCAGAAATAGCAGAGTGGAAGAAGCATGATCTTAATATGAGAGACTGGAAGTAACATTTGGTAGAAACTTTTCTAACTGCCGACATGTGAGAGAACAGGCCTGTATAAGAAGAGGATTGAGTCTTCCAAGAAACATCTCAAGATTTTTGGGTGTGAGGCACAGTGAGGGGAGCAAAGATTTCAAGCTGAACAGAGTCAGCAAGGAGCCAGCCTGCTTGGGGTTCCAGTTAGCTGGTCTGCCCAGAAACCCACAGCTCAGCATCCCAGACATGCAAACAGCCAAGCCAACAAGAAAACTGCGAGGGGTTTGCACCCTAGAGCTGGAAGCAGCAACTCTATCAATTAGCTCACCTAAGGCAGAAACCCTCACATAAGTTTCTCAATACGCTTCAAAAAATGGATGCAGACAGTGGTTTTACTGAACTCAAACCTGGGTTTAACCTGAATACTAGCCTTGTGCAAGGCACTGGGCAGAAGCCACAGACTGAGGCTCTCCACCAGCCAGGCTGAGAGGAACAGCAGCATGACACTGGGTTGAAGGCAGGATCGGTAGAGTCAGATGTTCTTCCCACTGTCCAGCCTGTTCCCACACAGCACCAGCACAAAAAGCTGCAGGACAGCCACATTTTTCATGACACGCCATGATGGTAATTTTATTTGCATCAATCAGCTAAAGTGCATCAATTTTTTTTAGCCACCACAAACTATTTCTTTTAAGGCAATGCTAATAAACCAGTAAAATAATTATTTTACCATATAGAATGATTAGCACATGGTGTGACACTTATCTGGCATTTTTAAGATGAAACACTCTGGAACTATGGACAGTTTTGACAATTTGAGATCTGTAGTTGTTTTCCAGTCTTGAGCTACCCTTCTCTTTATGGCTTTATATCTGAGATTACAGTGTTTACCAGAAAGAAGGTGACATATTGAGAAATGACAAATAACTCTGGAGAAATTTTCAAGCCACAGGTATGCCTAAATACTACAGGTTATCGTAAACATAAAATTAACCCTCGTCATCTGTAAGTACACAATATTATGCATTCAAATCTGTTCTGCTTTGTGAATAGAGCTATTTATTTCTTTGGATCTATCAAATGATTAAAAATTACTTGCATAAATGTGTGTGCAGAATCAGACCCTTAATAAAACCTGTGTCTGGACATGTTACTCTTTCCTCATTAATTTTCACTAGCTGCAACAGTATAGGCATGCTATTGTTATAGCATTGAAATACTTGCACTAATGTTCATGAAACTTAAATTTAATCTCTTTCTTTAAAAGGCGAGAGCCAAGGAGAGGCTCACATACTCTCATGGTCTGAAACCAACAGTATTTTATTCTACAGGATTATCATTAATGTAAAGATTTGGTCCCAAGCCCATTTCTCCAAGGATTAGTCCCTCCAAAGTTTCTGGCATGTGCTGAAGTTACATTTGAATATAATGAATGACTGTCATGAAGAATGGCCATAACCAGCAACCTGTGCTGAATGTGTCCTGCACTGTTATAGGGTGAACCCTGTAATAGTTCGGCACCTTCAGTTGTTATTGACATCACTTGGAGCCAAGGTGCTTAGAACAAAAACTGACTGGATGATGACAATTCCATTTTATGCAATTTTCAAGATTTAACATTTGATTTGGTTTCATGTTGATCTGTCTATTATTGTACTGAAACCTGAACTGTTCAGCTAGGATCCCGAGTGGCATCTCTTGATTTACTTCCACATCACCTTGAATCTAGTAAAAAACTGAAATTAGCTTTCCCAAATGAATGCAGTAGAATGGAAGACGTTCTCGCTTTTTCCTGAAAAAAAAAACCAAACCCAAACCCCCTTGCAGCTCAAAACTTCAAAGGAGAAAAATGAACCTGAGGGCTTTGGCCAAGTAATTAGTAGGTGCGAACCTCAGCAGTTCCTCGGCTCCAGGTCCCTGGGTGCTGCATAGTCTTTGTGTCACTGCTGCCCTCGGGCAATGCCCAATTACACCCACACAGCCAAGGAGCATGACTGGTGTGTGTGTCCATCAGCCTTGGGTGTCCACTCCAGGCAGTATGAGCAGGAGTGTGCACTGCCACCTTGCCCAGTGGGCACTCCTGTTCCCTGTGACAGCCTACATGCACTTTTAATACAATTCCAAGTTGTTCCTAGAGGAAATCTGTAGTTAATAGCTGATTGGGCTTTTATAAAAATGTATGTAAGTGGTAAACACATGCTTTAGGGCTGGGTTCCTTAGCAGACAGATATAATTACAGTGCACCGTTAATTTACAGAGCCGTGTAAGAGAGTTGCAGGCTCTCTCTCTCTTTCTTCATTTCTTCATGATTCTTGATGCAGCCGAGCATCCAGGCCTGCCTGTGCATGCCATACAGAGTTATCTGCATATGCCCAGCAAGCCTGATGCTCGTAACACACATGTGCTGGCCATCTGTACGGTGCATGTGCGGGAGGTACAGCGAGCCACTGCATTTCTGCCTGAGATTTCCCAGACAAAGGAACGAGAATTGTATCTATACACACTCCCACCACACTGAGGGTGTGTGACCACACACTTGGCCAGAGTGCAGGGGGCTGAGTCCAGCCCCGTGAGCACTGCTGACTTCAGCTGCGGGTCTGCCTGTTCATTGTGGGGTTTTCTCCTTTCATTTCTAGTCATTCTGTCAGTGCCTGAATTGATCTCCATTTGACTTACCTTTCAGAGCCCAGGCAGACGGGGAAGCAATTGCCCTCTGCAACTGCAACCATGTGAAAGGTCTCCGAGCAAATCCTCTCACTTACTCAATTATCCCTTCACTGAAATGATTTGCACCGCCACGGGCAGGGAGACCTGAACTCCCAGTGCACCACGCTCATTTGTCAGGTGAAATGAGGCAAAGAAAGCAAGGTCAGTGAGTGTCCATACTGCTTACAAGCTGCAGAGCCCTCAAGCCTGTCATTGCCCAGATTACTTAAAAACTTATTCCCTCCCCAGCGTACGATCCCCTTTATCCATAGCTGCTCTCCACTCATGGGCAAGAGGCAGCTTGTTAGCCTTTGTTGCCACATCCAAAAGAGCGATGGGCACTATGAAAAAAAGCTGCACCAGAGAAGATAGTACCTATGCTAGTGAAATAGGCTTTCTTCAGTCTTGGAGCACTGGCTGAGAACCTCCTTATCCCCCTGATATGTTTCATGGAAATCACTATTGGCAAGCAGACAAATCAGGAACAGGCAGACGGAAAGTGATTGCTTAAAGATTGTTTTGCTTTTTGGACCTTGGACAAGTAATGGCAATTAAACTACATTACTCAACAAGTTTCAGTGAACCATTTTAGCCTGGTTTCTTGTGGAAGAGAACTTCCTATGGCCGTACTATATATCTATCTGTTTTCCTCTCTCTTGTTCCTAATAATTCCCATTTCTACCAAGAGTCAGAGAAAAGGAGGGATCTTTAAGAGAAAGATTTAGTTCCTGGAAGTTTTGTGAAGACGTGTCCCTACAGAGAAAAGAAATCCTGTAAGTGTGTCGTGGTTTCGGTTTCAGCCCAGCCGGTAACAAAGCACCACGAAGCCGCTCACTCACTCCCCACCCCCACGCCTGGCCACGTTGGGATGAGGAGAAAATACAAAGGCAGGCTCGTGGGTCGAGACAAGGACCGGGAGGGATCACTCCCCACTTATGGTCACGGGCAAAAGACAGGCTCAACTTGGGGAAGAAACAAAATCAATTTAATTTACTGCAAATCAAATAAGAAAAAAACCCACAACGGTATTGGGAAGGAAAACCAAACATCAGAACACCTCCTCCCATCCCTCCCGCCTTCCTGGCTCAGCTCCATTCCCGGTGCTTTCTACCTCCTTCCCCCCGGCGGCGCAGGGGAACAGGGGATGGGGGTTGAGTCAGCTCGCCACACATTTTCTCTGCCGCTCCTTTCCTCAGGGGGAAGATTCCTCACTCGTCCCCTGCTCCACCGTGGGGTCCCTCCCACGGGAGACAGTCCTTCACCAACTGCTCCAGCGTGGGTCCTTTCCGCGGGCTTCAGTTCTTCCCGAATTTCCCTGGCGCAGGTCCTTTCCGTGGGCTGCTCTCCAGTCACACACTGCTCCAGCGCGGTTTTTACCATGGAGTTACGACCATCTTCGGGAGCCTCCGCTCCACCATGGACCTCCATGGGCTGCAGGGCCATCAGTCTCCTCAGGTGCCCCTCCTCCCCCTCCTTCTTCACTGACCTCGGTATCTGCAGAAGTTTTCCTCTCATGTTCCAACCCCCACACTGCCAGTTCCCCTTCTTAAATATGTTCTCCCAGAGGCGCTCTCACCGTCACTGATGGGATCGGCCTGGGCCAGAGGCGGGTACGACTTTTTGGAGCCGGGGGAGCTTCTAGCAGCTTCTTAAAGGAGCCACCTCTGCAGCCCCCTCCCCCACCACCAAAGAAAACCGCGCCACACAAGCCCATAACAAAGTGTCCCAGCTAAACCTGACCTAGATCTGTAGGACAGCAAACTTCAATACTTTTGAGGTCATACCAATGACTTGTCACTCTTACAGTGAGTTTTAATAAGTAAACTGGGTCTAACTTTATTTTGACAGGCAACATTTGTGTAGCCTCTGAAGCCAGTAAGTTAACAAGCACAGGAAAATTTGCATTCAACAGGAAAATTTGGTGAAGAATTTTTTACTATCTGAATATACATTTTTAATCCCTAAACACCTTCTTTGAGCATTACTCTAATTCTAATTAACCCTAGCATTAATGTGATTTGCTCAGATTCACATCACCCTATCTACCAGAGAAGATGGTTCTGGGATCATGGGCTGTCACTGTTCTTCATGATCAAAGCAGAGCTCTGTAGGACTTTGGTGGAAAATGTATCATGCTATCTATATTAAATCAGTTACGATGAGATATAGATAAGTATAGATATGTGCACATATAGGCAAACACATGCTCACAGCAGTTTCAGATTGCAGCATCCTCCCAGCTGTTCCTGCTCCTGGTTTACACCAGGATTTTACAGGCAGTCCACCCAGGAGCCCTAGCATCACAGCAATTGCTTACTGGTGCACACACAAAGACCATCAGGGTTGTGGTTTCATGTTTGCTGTCTGCATAGTCACCAGTTCTGGTTACAAGGGTGCATTTTGTCAGAAAATGGTGCATTTTTTTTCTTCTACACCAGGGTAAATCAAGGGAGAGCTCTAGTGCTGCTGAGAAGTTACTGCTGAGTTTGGGATTTACTGGAGACCTGTAATGTTGCTTTGCAAGTCAATAGGAGGTTGGCATGGTCTGTGCAACTAACTTCTCTGTTACTGCCAAAGGGCAAGTTACCTGGTTCTTATGTCTAGTTCTTGTGTGATCTATACAGAAAAAAAAACCAAAAACCAAACCCTTAGAAATTTACTACACTGTTTTAAAAGACATTTGTCATAATTTGGAGTGTGATGGTGGCACATGGGGTGAGATCCTAGTCTTTTGTCTCTGATAGGCAGCTCAAAACACAGGTATTTTGGGGAAAAAGCACTCAGCCAGCCTGTAAGCCACTTTGAGTAGGCCCTGCTGCTGAGGAGGCCAGGTCAGCTTTGAGACCTGATATTTAAAAATTCACCACAGAGCTATGGCACAGCTTTCAAAGACTAAGAAACCCGGGGCTTGTACAGACTGTGAGGACTCTTCAGCCAGCTCGGTGCCCACTTGTGGTCAAAGACTTGTGGAAGACCATTGAGGGACTAATGGTGAGGAGAACACATGTGCCTTCAGCCAGTCTGAGAAACCTAGATGCCTCTCCTGGAGGTAATCTTGACATTCACTTGACAAATTATTGATATTGGCTATTGAATGGTAAGTCTCAAATTATCTATCCATTATTTGTGTCTAGACTTGAGGCTGTCATGCAAAGAGATCTCATCAGCTTTCAGGATCATAAAAATCATGATTATAATCATATAGACCAAGTTTGACTATTCCTCTTTTCCTGTACTTTAAAGGGACATCAGTAGGTCTGCTTGTCCTGACATCAAACCTACCAGATTTCTTTTGATTTCAACACAAATGTTATTTTCTGCCTCTTATTCATCCTTATGAACAGGCAGGATACTCTGGCCTTGATTCTACTGCTCTTGTTCACAACTACATCTGCAAAGTGGGAGAGGTATGAGAATAACTGAGTGTATATATGCTTCTTTCATGGAAAATCTTGGGCCAGTGGTAAGCATGTTCCCCAGCCGAGAAGATGAGTGAGATATGAGGGATGAAGGAATCTTATTGCTACAGTGTGAAGATGGGAAATGTGTCTGTGCAGCAGCTGTTTCAGAAGTGATATAGATTTTTTCTTTTTTTTTTTTACATAAAACAGACATTTACTTCACAGAAATTTGGGGGCTTCATCCATATAATAGGGTTCCTTTAACAGGGTGCTTTGTATTTTACTATCTTTTGTTTTCTTGTCTCTGAACTAGACTTTTCCATGCAGGGCTGGCATAAAAGCAGTAACTATACTTATGTGGGCTCTTTCATGGAGAGCTGGCCAAGTGACTGGCATTGCAGAAGGCACCCCTAAGAACAGATCTTGAAAAGTCTCTTGGAGCCACCTCCCCACCCCTCCTCAATGGACAATGAAAACATTGCTAATGATCCCCCATTTCTCCAATTCCTTGCATGCATCAAGTGTGTGAAGCCCACACTTTAAAGCTCCTGTGCATTTGTGTAGCGTTCCCAGGGCCAGATTTTGATTCTGTGCCACCGGCTGCACTATGGATTGGCAAAGGAATGGTCTGACCTCTGATGATGGTCCCCAGGGCCACGGTGAGTTTGGCTGCAGCTCGTCTCCTCCGCAGTTTACACATCTCTCCGCTGGCTGGTGAGGAAAAGGACAGTATCACAAGGCTTGAAGTTTTCACTTCGAATGCAGCTTCTTGTCACAGGTCATATCAGATGAGAGAAAATGAAATGCTAGCTGTAGGATGGTTCACTTCAGGATAGCACCCTAAGGCAGCTGAAATCGCTGGGAAACTGACTTCTTCCTGGTGAGCTCTTTCAGATCAGCTTTGCTCCTGTTGGAATAGTCATGTGTAACTACAATGTAAGGAACACGATAAGAAAGCAGGGGCAATGCATTCAGTGCCTTGCTCCATGACCCTGAGTCCATCACCTTTTATCTGTGTCCCATCCTTTTTCTATTTAATGGTAAGTACCTCACAGCTGGGATTACCTCCTACCATGTGTACACTCAGGGCATGGTGAGGTGCTGATCTCAGAAACTGTCTAATGGCACAGGTAAAATAATCCAGAGCAAAAGTTTCAGTTTTCTCCTGAAACCATATATTTTGGTGATGATGAAAATATGGCAAAGGCTAAGATTGCACACAGTCATGCTGAAACAAAAGCAAATACTTAAAGACCAAACAGATAACTTCCTTTCCCTTGCTGCAGAGCTGTTGGATTCTCTTCTCCTCATACACAGAGTTTTTAAGAGGGGTTTCATTGCAGCTGAGCTTTTTTCTCATTTACTATAGACTGGATCTACTTTGCCCTTCATTAAAGTACAATTCCAAAGGCTGTTAGTAGGGATGAAACAAGGCTCTGAACTAGAAAGAAAAACAGTTATCAGCTGCATTTTCTGAGCTGGCAGGCTCTGGAAAAAAACATGTATTTTTTATGTATGAGGCAAATACAAGATCTTTCTTTAAGAAGGGCTAAGGTTTTGACAGATGTCTTAGAGTCCTAGAGCACTCGCCCTGTCGAGTGCTAAATATCTTTGATGAATATGGAGTGCAATGTGATACACAGATGACAAAGAAGGCGCTGAGAAAGTACAAAACAAACCAAAAAAATCCTAACCCTTGGACAGTGAGATTAAGCAGATAGGATGATACTACACAGAACGCTGAAGACACTACATGTGCGGACATGCACTAAATCACAGCCTTTTATAAAGTCATGCAGACTGCTATTTCAGATCTATCACCAGCTCCAGTGAACGTGATGGACTCTCTGGTGAATGGGTGCAGTGCCATGCTAACAGATGGGTACGAATGTAAACAGGCAGGAGACTGCATGGGAGCTTCAGGATGGGCCCACTCGGGTCGCAGATGAGACAGGAACAGAGAAACTTTCATGTTGTTTCTATGGCTTCTACCTCTTGGTATCAGCGCACGTGATTTGCATGCCTCTGGGACTGGATCACTACCAAAGAGTTATAAACCAGCTCTTGTGTGTGCAGAAGGTGGGAGCTTTCAAATCCAACTGCTGTCATAGCTTCAGGAGAGAAAGTGGCATGAATGGAGAGACAAAAGCATGCACAAAATCTCTTTTCTTGTTTCATCAATGCAAACTGCCTCTGGAGTCAGCTGAGGTCTGGGTGCCTTCAGTCAGCCCAGTGCTGTCTGCACTGAGCAGGTATGGAGGATGCTTCTTCCTCAGGGAAGTTGTCTTGCAGGCAAACCCCGCTGATGAACAGGGCCTTCTGTGTGGTCACACTGTGACCAAGTGATTTTCTTTTAGTGGGTAGAGATTATTCTAGTGGCTTTGGCTTCTAAAATTGAAAGCAACATGCTTGAGCAGCAATCTGTTTATTTAATCATTTGCCACACAGTATGCATAGCTGTCAGATGACAAAAATCCGCCTTACTCTGTCAGCCAAAACTGCTTTTTTGCAAATACTTATTTTTTATCTTGCTTCATCTTTGAGGAATTAAGTCCCCCTTAATATAAGTTCTTTCTGTTTCTCAAGGTTCCTCAGATGAAATACACTGCAGCTTTACAGTTGAGTTTGTTCTTGTCTATCATTTATATTATTTTTGTTTCAAGGCACCAGGTCAAACTCTGTCCTCATTTACTCTCGTGCAACCACAGAGACTTCAGTGTGGCTGCAATCGAGGATGGAATCTGACCCATTGTGTTTGTTTCTAATCGGAATATGCATGACTTAATGTTGCCTTCTCCTTTATTTTAATCTCCCAGGGCAGTCTGAAGAATCAGATGTTGAATCTCAAGAGATTTCTCCCCCAGTGAAATATTCTAAATATGTCAGGAAAAATGTTTTGTCAATTCCAGTTTGTTGATTCACCCCAGCCAGCTGGCTGGGCAGGCTCAACCACTACACCCTGCCATACAAACTGGGAGGTCGGAGCTGGGCGCATGCAGGCAGGATGGTGTGGCCATAGTAGAATGGATTGGATAGATTCCATGTATTGTAGTAGATGATGTGTTTGGTCTTCTGAGGGAAGGGGAGGTTGCACGCCAGCTGTCGCTCAGGACTTCATTTAACTGACTGAAGTAGAGAGAAGTTGGAGTTAAGGCTTATCCCCGTCTTTCCACCATTCTTGACTAGATTCTGCCCTGCCCTTTCTACCAAAGGCATCAGAGTCATGGTGCAACCTGGAGGAGCTGGAGACTCTGTTTTGCCAACCTCCAGATCTATTAGTACTCGCTGAAGGGTTCCACTCAGACAAAAAGCATCCTCGATCAAAATGAGCACTTCAGAATTTGCCTTTCGTGAAGATCCGATATATTTTTTAGCATTCTTGAAAATAAAAAGGATGATTGACTTTTTACATGGCTAACCATTAGAATTAAGGATAAATTGGCCTTTTTCTTTCCTTTACAAAACTGATCCAGATCCTGCAAATAATCTGGAAATTTGTCATTTATCTCTGATGCACCAAGAGATTTCCCCAAAAAGGTGCATTTTAATTTTGTAGATTATGCATATTACAATAGCAAAGGAACGTTGGCAATGGTGGCCACCATTGTGGCCATGTTAAGAACATCCCCTTGGTTGGTGGCGGCTTGGATAGACACACTTTTTGAGAAACCACTAGTTTTACGATCACATGTGACTGTGTGGAAGAGTATCATGCTACTGGTGCCATGGGAGGGCACTGAGGTGTTTAACAAATCAGAAGGAAAGTGTGTGTCAAACCAACAAAAGCAATCATCTGCTGGAGGTGCAAGTTCTTCCCTTTGAAAACACGAATTTGTGAGCAGAACCCCTCTGTGATAATGAGATTTTTAATACTAGAGGATGTTTTATGAAAGTAAGGCATGACTGTTTCACTGAGGGTTATATTTTCATAGCACTTCAAGTGCTTAGATCTTCATATTGCCCTTGCCTTGGATGACAGCCCTAAAGACCAAAACAATACTATAGGTTCCTTAGTGCAAAATGAGCAGGGAAAACAACCAAACCAAAGCAGACACAGAAAGCAATACACAAAGAGACAAACGATACAAAGCAGAAACAGGCTTAGACATCAGAGGTCAACCCACAAAATACTGTGAGGGGTGTACATGTAAAAAAGAAAATTCTTCCAAGGAAAGTAGTCACAAAATGGTTTCTGAGAAAGCTGCAGGGCTCCCTCATATGGGCTCCTCATGCAATATGTACCCCTTGCTCTCCTGCATTCGGCTTTGGCACACACATGACACAGAATAAAAAAGCAGTCATGAACCACCTTTTTGTTGGGATCTGTTTATCAATAGAAATTTTAATTCAACTCTAATTTTAATGCACGCTTATTGTAGAAATTGAGAGGGTTCATTATAACTGGAAATATATGTAGCAAAAGAAAAAGAGCACAACTTTGTTTTGATCTTACTTTTCTGACTGTTACTTTATCTAAAAAGAGATACAGCAAAATGTCTTACAGAATTAGAATCTACAAGACCAACACATGGTCAGAATAACAGAAGAAGAGAGGGATACGCTGAATCACGGATGTAGTCAGGAGTGAAACTTGTTTCTTATTGCTAACCTATCCCATTTGCCATAATGTTCTATGCCCAGGAAAAGAAACCTGAGTCAATATAATCAATGTTTTGATGTTTCCTCCTAAAATGTAAACCCTGCCTTGTAGATCATTAGTGGAGAGAAGTTTTAACAGCACCTGTTCTAGGCCATTGGAACAAATGTCATATTTTGCATATGCTTCTAAAAATTACAGTGCAATATTAGCCCAATTAATTTCAGTGGTTCAAAAGCTACAACACCTACCATCGCACTGGATAACTTGAAGATTTTCAACTGTCCTCAAATGGTCCCTGCTGATTTATGCTCAGGGTTATCACTGTCAGTGTGAACACTGTCAAAGACCCGAAAAGAAGAAATGCTTTGATTCCTCATAGGAAACAATAGTGAGCAAACTGTGTGCTTAAGTTAGGCATATTGATAAGTGTGATGTGATATTTAAAAGTAAGCACCCTCCAGGAGGATCCTTATTTCTGCAAGCAAAGAAGTTATATGGCTCAGCCTTAGTGTAAATGAGAGGCCTCTTCCAGCTCTTTCCTTTCACATCTGTATGATGATTTTTATATGGCTCTAGATATTGCCAGTTTCCCCTAATCTGACCTAAGCTTGCTATGTCCTAGTTCGTATTTTTTACTGAGACTTATATGAGTCTCATCCAAGACTAACCTACCAAAGTCTATGTCAAAGCTAGGCATGGACTGTCAGAAAGACTCCGAAAGGCGAGTCCCCTCCAGGTGCCCAGGTCTTGGAGCACATCGCAAAGGCAGACCCTGCCCCTGGTCATTTCTTGCTGTCTGGCCTTTAGTCAGGAAAGCTTCAGTCCTCATGACTGAAACAAAACATCCTCGAGGAACTTATGAATAAGTCCATTTGCTTCCTGCCTCAAACACTTCTAAAACATTAACCTGAAGTGTAAACGTTTCTGCCTTTCATTTCCTTGGGGATGACAGGAGAGAAAGACTGAGACTGATTGCAAAAGCTGTAGTGCTTGTCTGAACTTTTTAGCTTGACTCTGGTCAGGCCCCAGGTGACCAGCTAATGAAAATAATTCAAACTTTAGCAAAACAAGAGCCATTTATAATGTGGAAATTCTAGACAGACAGCTCCACAAAACCCTGGGAACAAACACGGAGATAAATCTTTGCAAGAAAAAACACTCCTGCCTCACTACTTAGAAGGTCAATTCTAAATAGCACCATGGGGCACAGCCCGCACATGTGGCAGAAATTTAGTTAGTATTAGCTTTTTTTAAAATACATCCATACCTGTGTGCTTGTTCTTCTGGAGTCATGAGGTATGAGGAAACATTTGGCTGCAGAAATATTAGAAAGGCTTTTGAAACCCCTGCCTTTTAAATAGATGGAATTTGGGATTATTCTTAAGAAGAGTTTCTATAACTGCAAATGAAAGAGGAAGAAATGAATTGTGGAAAATGGGTATAAAAGTCCTGATTTCAAATAAACACAACAGAGCCATGAAACAAGACACAGAAAAATACAAGGAACGTGTGTGAGAGAGGAAATCGGCTGGGGCTCTCCAGTAACAAAACTGGAAGGTTTCAGATGTCAAAAACCTCCCAGAAACAAGGAAAAGGAGGATGGCTTGCATGCCATGGCACACAGGCTGCGCAAGCCTGGAGCAGGCCAGCACCAAGGAAGAACAGCTGGAGGTAGCCTGTGACAGGGAGCCGCAGCATCCTGAGGAAAGTGTGTCTTGGGTTTCCTTGGCTCCTGCACTCCAAGCAGTGGAGCCCAGCCCTGCCCTGCATCCCGTGCCCCAGCCCCTGTGCCCGGAGGAACTCCCCATGAGCAGAGCTAGGCCATGGGACAGGCTTGGCGTTGGCAGGGACTTCCCAGCCAAAAAGTCTGCAGTTATGAGGGAAGTACACATTAACTCTTGCAGGGTCGGGACCATCCCCACAGCATGCCTGAAGACCAAGCAATGGGGAGCAATTGGGAACCAGTCCCCAAACTGTTCTGTGAGACCATCCCAGCCACGGCACAAAATGGAGTGAAGGCTCTTCTCTCCAGTTAAGTCTACTTAAAAGCCTTATTTAAGCTTTTATAATTTAGGGATTTCAACTGCATTGGAATGAAGTGCTTTTAATGTGAGTTTTGAAAATAAAAGTCTTTAGAGGTACACACTATAAAGCTGATAATTCTCTATATTAACTTCATATGCATAAAAAAATCCCCAAATATTTCTATGTGTGTATGTATATATGTGTTTTCATCTTGCCATTTATTAATACTTGTTTTTTAATAGTTGCATTCTGAGCATTTGCCAAGAAGTCTGCAGAGACCCAAATTGCATTTCTGCTTCCTGTGGAAAAACAATAATTGGAAAATTGGCTTTTTAGCAATTACTGCCTTCTGAGGCATCTTAGATGTGTCCTAATAAAAAAAGGTTGTAAAACTTATTAAATGAGTTACATTGAATCATATCCTAATCCCACTTACTAAACTAAATAATTTTATCTCAGTTTTAGTTCCAACAAAAAATAGCATTTCCCACGCTTGCTGCTTTATAGGGTTATAGTTGAGCAAAAGTCCTCTCTTACTATGTATCTGTTATATGGCTGAACAACATGTGTTGTACTGTAGGACACTGTATTAAGGTTATGGAGAAGAGCATTTTAATGGCATTTATTATTTATGAAACAATTGAAAGAGAAGAATATTATAGAGTCTCAAAATATCTCCATATTAAGAATACTCTCATGGTATGGTTGCTTCCCTCAAGTTCTCACTGCAAGAAGAAAATTATTTCTGAAAGTGATGGAGAATTCTCAGTGTGGTTAAAATTCCTAAATACTGATTGCTACATCATGTTGTGTGGTGATGTACAAAAGTAGCACAGTGCGTTACTGCCTACACCATCACTTGAAAACGTCTATGAAATCACTGATGGAAGTCAGATCTATGCTTTTGTTTCCAGGTGTCCAACATTATTTTGATGGGACTCATTTCAGTACCTTACTGAAACTGTCATGATTAGCAAAATAAAATGAAAATAGCAGTAAAACCCTTGACAGTGTCTAACTGTAATTCTGCTGCTTTCTAGCTTCCCTGAGCACAGCTGTCAAGAAGACATCACAAGCATGGGAATTCAGGAAAAACACTCAAAGGCTTTTGGTATCTGTGCTTGAGGGAAGAAATGTGTTAAACTAAAAAAAAAATTGTTAAACTGGCCAAAAGAGTTTGGAGGAAATTTTGTCAGTCTGTCACTTTTTCAGCACAAGAGGTCTCATTTCTAAATTGCAAGATAACACATTATAGTTTCATTCTTTACTTAGTACCAATCATCTTGGGCCATATAATTTTTGTGATGAAAATTCATATGAACTATAAAAAATGAAAAAATTATCCATGAAGATTTATAGCTGAATATGTACTACTGGGCCCCAAATTGGAAAATTATGGGAGAATCAGCATCATAAGTTACAGCGTTCACTAGCAGTGCTTACTAACAGACCTTCAGGTTTTGGGTGTGAACTCCCATGACCCCAGCTTTGTACCCCCCCAAAATGGCATCATTGCCAGGAGTTTCCTGCAGGCAAAGATGCTGGCACTGCAGTGATGGGGGGCTGGGGGGTTACATCCTTCCCTTCCCTCCAGGAAGACATCCGCCAGCTCAGGACATGTCTGGGAGGCTGGTGGGAGCTGTTGCCTCTCCAAGGGAAGCCCCTGCCCTGGGGCAACCATGTCCTCTCCCACAGGACTACAGCTGCCACCCATGGCTAAGTGGGTGACCCCACAGCTTCCCTGAAAAAACGTGTAGGTAATCTTCATGGTCTGAGTGGGGCAAAGTGAAGGGAAACACCCTTTTACTACTAGTCTACAAGCACTTCAGTCTTTGCAAAACACATCTGCAGGGGAGCCTGGGAGAGGCAGTAGCTTCAGCCTTTCCCCACCCATCCCTGACAGTGGCTCCAGATGCCTCCAGGGTATCCCATTACAAGCTAATCAGGTCCTTTTGACAAGTAGATTGTCAGCTTTGCAATGATGAGCTGAAGTTATCTGAAAACATTATGCTCTAACTTCGTGTTATTTTCTGAACAACCCTGCTACAGAAGTAAATCAACAGAGGCTAGAGTGAGTCTTCCAGTAAATGAACAATTTGATAACTAGCTCAACAATTGTACAAAGAATTAACATTCCCTTAAAGAGTGTCTCCATACCCTTGAGACCCATTAGCCTGGTATCCAAATTAAAAGAAGATCACACAATAGCAAGAAAAGGCAAAATTTGTGTCTGTTTTTCTACTCTATTTATATCTTTTTCCTAATAAATCTTTTGAGAAAGAAGAAACATTTGCAGGGAAATTTTTATGGACAAGCTAAAGGATAACAATTATTTTTTAAATTACTTGTGAATAATTTCCAGAAAACCAGCCTTTTTAAAGAGAAGTTGTTGAAAGAAGAAGGGGACCAGATAGATAGGAACTGCATAGAGCATTCAATTCATCATGACTGAGTCACTCAGTTGCAGTCTGAAGTGAAAATTAAGGTACAGAAAAATATATTTAAATAACATTTAATGTTTGGCTTCATATCAGATGAACAAGCATGCTGCATTTGATTCAAGTTGAAAGTTTTCCCTGTTCCCATGCACTGTAGGTTTTAAAGAATGAGCGCCTTGGCATTTTGGTCAAGCTAAGTGGTATCATAGATTAAGTTCTGGCATTCAATCTAAATGCCCTCATGTTTGTACTTTACAGCCAAGTTTTGAACATTACTTGAAAAATTGTTTACATCTGAACAAAGAGTGATCACTGCACAGGCCCCCTCCAAGAGTCTTCCCCTCTCTCTCCTCTGCTTTCCTGAGTCAGAGAAATGCCATTCCAAAGCAGCAAGAAAACCATTAGGCATTCTCTGCACTTGGAAGGGACGCTGACTTTTAAGAAGTTTGGGCTGAAATATTGCATGTCATTGAAACATTTGATTAAAAAAATTAGTTACTGATACAGGAGCTAGACTGGAATATGCAGACTGACTGGGAAATAAAGAGTCCTCGGTGTTCATTGTAAAATCCAGCTTCTAGGGGTTTTTCTTTAACTGTTATAGCAAAGGCTTATCATTCTTGTTAACTCTGTGTGACTCAGAGTTTGCATTAATCAAACAAAAAAATCATAAATCAAAATTAACCAGAGCTCTGATGGGGACAAGGGGCATATGGGCACACGTATTCTATCGGTACCTCTTTCTCTCCCACTTCATCTCTCTGGAAGGCTGGGTGACTAGTTTTGGTTGTTCACCAGCACTTGCGGAGGGCGCGGGGGAGGGGGGAAGAATCTCTGGTCAAACCAAAACTGAAACTTTTTCATGTCTCCACTAAAACAATGAAATTTAATTTCTAAAAAAGCCAAAGATATTTAAATTAGATTTCAGGCACTCTTGAGGGAAAGGAATTTGGAAATAAGAGGTTAGAAGATCTAAGCACTGCTCATTCAGAGAAAAGAGTGATCCACTGATAATCTAAGCTGCCCTGGTTAGAGCACTTGTCCGTGATACTCCAAACACACGTTCCTCCCACCACCTGGCCAGAAGCACGGATGTAACCTGCTGGCATGAACGCCCTCACCGCCAGGCTGTAGGGCCCCTGTCACTTTATACCTATGGCCAAAGAATATTTTTTCTCCCTTTGGAAGGTGTTCAAATATATGAAAGCTAAAGTAACTCTATTTCTAAATGAGCACTACCACAGACAGGTTTACTGTGGTTTGAATTCATCCATTTTTTAAATTCACCTTTGTTTTCCAGAACATCCTTGGGCAGACAAGCCATTAATACCATATTTAAGATCTTTCTTATTTCTCCCTTTTTAACCAACTGGTATAGAAACCTATTGCTCTTTCATATTTCTAAAATATCTGATAAATTAGAATGTTCTACTTTAATCACAACTGCACCACACATGCCTTGGTAATCTTTTTCCTCAGCTACTCCAACCTCTGCCATTTTGACCTTTGCATCTCATCATGCTTCCCTCTGGTGTATATATAATGCTGCTAAATCCAATTTACTCTCATACAAATCAAGCCCTTGTCACTTCTTGTTTTCAAACACCTCCAGCAGATTCTGGTAAGTTCCTATGTCACATGTGAGCTTCTTATCAAAAACTTCACATTTTCTGATTCCCAGGCCAATCCAATACCTGACTAATCCATATTTAAACATCCCTTTTGGGTTTTTTCTGGCTTTGCTATTTTTCCTATAAAAGTCTTGTCTTTTTGCTTTTTCTTTCAGGTTAAATGTCTACATTTTCTTAATTCCAGCCCTTCCTTTCATGGAGTTTCTCGCAGTAAGCCCTTCACTAGTGTTCAGCCAAAGCTTTCACTGTCTGAAGACTTAGACTATATTATCTATGTTTTATAGACAAACACTAAATACATTGTAAGTACCAGTAAATTATACTTACCAATACCACTTGTGGAAAATAAGTTTGAGAGGAGTCAGCCTAAACTACACCTTGGACATTTATGATTTAAAAAACAAAAATAAAATTTTCACCTCAGCCACAGGAACTGCATCAGAGATGAAGAGAGAGAGGGACTGTGTGCGCACGTCTTTCTGGCTCAAAGGCTGATCTTTCCCTATTTCAGTCAATGGAAGCTTCACCATTAGCCTCAATGTGCCTAAGACCAAGCCTGTAAAGGGGCTACAGCAAAGACAAACTGAGCTTTCAGATCCTGAAAAGCCAGCAATGCAAAATACAAAGCAGGATCCAGGTACATAAGTTCAAATAAAGAGCTTAAGTATGCAAGGAGCTTCCTCTAGCAAAATGTGAAACCTCTAATTCGTAAAGCAGAAATTATTGTTCCTGAGTTGAACTAGTTAAAAAAATACTGTTTCTATAGCAGTATTGATTCCTCTGGAAGTTTGCAAATAATAGTTTGAATACATTTGTTTGGATAAAATTATGTGCTATCAATTCCTAAAAAATCCCACCAATTATAGATTATGAACAGCCTTGCTTAGCTTGTAAACCCAATAAGTTTTACTTAATTTAGACCAGTTTAGTTGTTTTCCAGCCTCACATGTTCTTTCAGGGCCCATTGAAATTAATGAGTTTCTGCTATTTACAACAGAAGAGGTGTTAACGTACATAATTGTGGTTCCTACTTCAGTATGTATCGGTGCCAAATCAGTTCCCAAGGTAGTTTGAGCTATGAAGAAGTCTTGAACCTTGCCTGCAGCTGCCCTCTGGAGAAGGCTGCCAAAGTAAGGCTCGCTGCAGGCACAGCCAAGGCTTAGAGAGGAGAAGGCAACTCAGAGATTGTCCCTTGGCAAATCCCCAGCACCTTTAAAGGATGGCATGGCTTGTTTACACACACAGGAGAACATAAAGGAACTGTAACAATGCACAAGAAAGACAGGAGGTCATAAAAATATAGCAGGGGACATGGCAGCGGGTGGAAAAGAAGTACGTTGGTTTTCTACTGGAGGTGCAAGATGAACTAATTTGGTGGGATGGTTGAGATGTGATAGGACTGACACTAGGGCTCAGGTTTTCAGAAGAACATCTATATGCTCTCACATCTAATGCTCAGTTGCACAGAAGATGGTATTGCACAATGCCATTGCACATGCAGTCCTGGAGAAGACTGGTTCAGGTCAAACATGCCACTGAGAACATTTTTAAATGGGTCTAAATATTTCTATATAGGTTTTATACACTATTGATCATGGTTTCCTGAATATTTTTATAAGAGTTTTTGCAATGTTGACAGTGGCTTTTTGAGTGTTTTCATATGTGCTTTGAGTGCATTTGATGGGAAATACTGAAGCATATAGAGACCTCATTTAAACATAACCCACTCCTTGGAAAGAGGACGATGTGGCCTGTGTTGAGGTTAATGAACTGGCTGGCAGAGAAATCACTAAGACCAAATTTTAACCCATTTATTTTTTAGTGAAGATTATGCCCCTGAAGGCTGACTATGGAGAAATTCCCACATCTTCCATTAAAATGTTCCCACCTACTGCTTTTCAACAGAAAGAATGCGAGAAAGGCCTTTTAGGCCAGAGAGTTCAGTCATGTTATTTCTGCCATCCCAACTGAAAATGCCTCCTTGCACTATTGCAGCTAGAAATATTGCCACATTATTTGTTGTTGAGCTTCTTCCAATAGAAATACCACAAGAATGCCTTTTCTTTGGGGTGTTTAGACTATGAAACTCTTACAAATTTTATATATCAACATAGCTCAAATGGGTACCAAGTATTTTTCTTTTTTAACATTATCAGTGTTTTGTGGCATGTCTTCCCCTTCCATTTTGAGAACACATCATCAGATTAGAGTTCCTGCTAGGAAGAAACTATCACCAGAATTCTTACTTGGTAAAAGATAAAGAAAATATAAATTATCAAAAAAGTATAAAACCTCATCTTTGCTTTAAAAGTAAGTAAAGATCCTGTCTTTCCTAGAGCTGGTGTATTTAAGCAGGATAGGCAGTCAAATGGATGATTTATTTGCATACATAGTTATATAGGTCTTGCAAATTCTGTTACCACAGTAGGCACTGGTAGGAAAATCATTCCATTTTTTAATAGCTTCATTTAGAATAGCTTCATTTAGAATATCTTCTAATTCAGAAATATTTGGTTATGTGAATAAACAGTTATGTCCTTCATGTCTCTTTTTCAGTGTACTGCTTTGAGAGATCCAAAGGCTGGCTTGAAAGGTCAAAGCTGAGAATGAAAACCTCTGAAATTTTACTTCTTTGGTGACACAGCTCTTGGAGAGCAATTGAATCAAAAGGGAGGTGTCCTCTCTACATCCATCATCACTTTCAAAAGGTCCTCTGCAAAAAAAAATAACCTTGGAGGCTCCAACATTTAGAAGGGAGCTAAGTAAATGAGGAAGTGTACAAACAAATATACGGATAGTCACCCTGTGAGAATTCAAGCCCACAGCAATTTCCATGGGCAAGATGCATATCCAGGTTTTGTCACCTTGTGTGTATTGTCAGCATGCACTCTCGGAGGCTCACTCGGAGGTAAGGCTTGCCAAAAGTTGGTTGGAGGACCAATACTGATAGTTTGTGAAGAAGCTGGATGCTGGATTCCCTCCAGTTTGGGAAAGTTTGGGCTCAGTTGGGAAGCATCTGCCTTACGCTGCTTACCATAAGGGATCAAACTGTGCCACCAGGCTGAACTGGCTCCCCACCTTCCCAGCATTGTGCTCAAATCTAAACCCTGAATGAATGTTATGGCTTGAAGCCTCCTGTAGGTAGCTAAGGTAATAACTATCCTTGCTTTGACTTCTAAGGGTGAAAGAACAGACCCATAAAGATGAAGAAAAAATTTATATAGTTTATTGAATACATTTCCATTTTGTGTCCAACACTACAAAAGCTCATCTTAGCACTGTCTTTGGTTTCTTTTCAGTTCCCTTGAGTCGCTCACTCAAATAAGGCAGTTCTGCAGCTTCTCAGGACAGCAGCCCTGGAAGGCTGAGGCTCACAAGGGAACTGTCAGGCTCAGTAACTGCACCACAGGTTTCCAGAGAATGAAGTTTCAACAGACTTCAGAAGAAGAGGGATGACTGCTACCAGTCTCAGCATTTGAAGACAGTTCCCAGGCTGAGCACCAGAATGGGCTTTGGGTTGGTACCGAGAAACACAGACATCACACAGAGCCTCTCTCTCCTCTTACTCATGCTGCTTTTATAGTGATGTGACCCCGCTGAGCAACCAGCATGTCAGCATGGACATAGAGGACATCGGAAATGGGCCCGCAGAGTAACCACAGAAGGAAGCAACATCTAGGTAGGCCCCTTTGCTTCAGCCTAAAATGTGGTGAGTTGTTTTTTTTTTTTTCCTGAAACTATTTGGCACTCCCCTGAGCTGTTGAGTAACTGGGTTAGATTTTTTTGTTTGTTTGCTTTAAACAAAATGGGATTGTTATTGTGCAATAGCATTGTTCTGGGATGCAGACAGCTTTAGCAGGCTGTCTGCAGCTTTGTATTTATAAAGTATCTGTGCTTTTAAAACAAAGGTCAGTGATCATGCTATCAGGTCATTCCTGTATCTGTGTCACTGTGCGATCAGAGCCTGCTGATAATTGGGCCACCGACTCCAGACTCCCACAAGCAGCTTCGGTGCAGCCATCTGCAGGGCTGCAGGGTTCCTGCAGGTGAGCCGGTAACCTCCCACCCTGCCCCAGCCACCCTGCAGATCAAGGTTCTCTTTCCCAGGTGTTCCCTGTCCAGACAGGCAGCAGAGCTTGATTTAGTGCCACTAGTAATCAGCACCTTGAGATGAATTAAAAGCAGGACTGTAAATCTTGACATGCTCTTTCATCCGTGACTTTTTGGTTCTTAACATCAAAATAGATGGACATTCCTCTACCACATGGCAGCATTGGGTCTTATTTTACTGAGAAATTGAAGACTGCAGCCACAGCGCTCATGTTGTAACAATATAGTGTGTGGGAAGAGGCTGAGTGACGTGTTGAATAGAGTATTGGCTTTGTTCCTCTGGGATCCAGGTTTTCAGTCGAATCTCAAGTCCTGTGTTAGATGAGTAGTCTCTGCTCCTCTCCTGGGGGAACAGCAGTCTGCATTAGAAAACCGCGGTGCATAATTCAGCAGACTCAGTAGCTGAGAGCCAGGAACCAGATTCTCAGAGAAAGTTAAATGTTTTCCTCCTGGGCAGAGGATCCCTTCTGCTCCTCAGGCTCAGGTCAGAAGCTGCCTGATGGGCATCTTGCCCGTGGCAAAGCCAAGGACACTTCTGCCAGAGCTAGCCTTAACCACAAAATGTGGAGACAAGCCTCTGACGCTGTCTTGTAACAGTAATGTAATTCTCCAGTGTGAATCTGCTAAAACTCCTCCCAGGCAGCACTGATGGTATTAGTCACAAATGAAATGAGGACTCCTTTGGTCCAAAAAAGCCTTTATACTGTCCCCCTTAAAAGCTGTTGGCCATGCAAGCCCTGGAGTGGCTTGTACTCTTGAGTTCAGCTGAAAAAAATCCCAGACAGATACAGCTGTACTGTCCTGTGAATTTCAAACAGCTCTTGGTTTTATGAAGGGAAATTATCCCATAACTGGTAACAGAATCTGGTGATCGATTTGTCTATTCATTTTCATTGGATAGAATTCCAGGAAAAATACCTTGGAGCCACACATCTGCCCGGGACCCTGACACCAACATGAGCTTTATGATGAGCCTACAAATGATCAAGGAACCTAGGTGAAAAGAGAGAGGAGTCTCAAGACTGGATGCTGGAGCCAAGCTCCTGGGAAGAGCAACCATCTTCAGGATAGGGTGCTGGTTGGAGGTTACCTCATCCCAGAACTCTAACCCTTCAAGACACAATCACACAGTATGGCATGGAAATTATGGAACAGAATAATAAGCACTGAGGGAAATGGTAAACAAAAGCTTTCATTAACAGGTGAGATGAATAGTAAAAAGGCTGTTTGGATCATATGAGCTGTATCCCTTGTTCACTCACTGATGCTGATGTAGTATTACAATCGTGGAACAATTTTTGTTGCTTTAAGAACCGCTAAGGAATGGTCCACAGTCTGATCTTGCTCTTTAACTATGAAGTATTCCACTAATGTCAATAGAATTACTCAGCCTTTATAAAAATCTGAATCTAGCCCAATGTTGTACTAATGCCGACATTTCAGCACATTATTCTTAACAGTAAGCCAGATCCCACAACACACAGTGTCTGCTGATCAGTGGGAAGCCAGGCTCTCTCATTTGCTCTTCTGGGAAAAGGCTGTAAGAAACAAGAGGCACACACAATTCAAGGGCTGTAGTAGGAATGCAGAGGTTCACTGCTACAAGGCAGTGCTTTGCAGAGCTCTGGAAACAGGGCAGACAAAGAGTAGGGAGATTATACTGCCAGTGGCAGTGGTGGCAATGGTGTTCTGGTGTAAGACCACAGCTTCCAGGCCCAAGTCAGTATCTCTGCTGCCCTGGATAGATATGCCAGTTTGTCTGGAGGCTCCTTGCACAGGAGTCCTTACACAGCACTGAGCTACCTCATACAGACATACCTGAGAAGGTTCTGTTTCCTTTAGGGGAAGATAAACAAAATGTGTGCTTACATTGAAACAGCTGTGAGTAAGTCTGGGTGACTTGATAAGAGCTGCATGGAGCCAGCTGTGTACAAAACAGTTCTATAAAATTCTGTGGTGTACCAGAAGGCAACGGTCTCCTCTTTCCTTGCAATCAATGAGACATTAGTCCATCTTTCACATAGCATCTCTGGCACCATCATATCCATTCTTTCCTTCAGCTTCTCCTTTCCCATCTCTCTCTGATGACCTGCCTTGAAGCTTCACTGCAGTCTTCCAGGTCTCACCACTCAACAACACCAGCACCCCAGCCACCTGAAATGACTGTGCTCAAAGCTGTAATTCACTATTATTCTTCATTGTATACATTAGAGAGAACTGTCCCAATTAATAAAGCTTTAGATTAAAACTTATCTGGGCTTTCAGCCACTTAAGAGTTGTCAAGGGTTGTACTTACAGTCATAAGTAAGTCATAAGTAAGGCCAAGCTGGAGTGTGAACAATTGCTTTTTTTCTCCAGAACACTCATTCATTATTAATCTCTCAGCTAAAAGTGTGATGACTGGAGTGTTACTTCAGGGAGACTGATAAGAGTGCTATGCCTTGGGGCAGGGGGGTCAGTATCTTAGAAGTATTTGTTTTAGATAAGCAATTAGGCCAACGTTTCCAAGCTTGTGTGGAAAAAAAAAAGAGGCATTTAATTCAGATCCTTACTTAGGCACTTTAGTGGATTAGCAGGAACGTGAAGGCTAATTTAGTTGTGGCCTCCTCTGTGTATGTGACCAGGTTTGGAAATGTTTGACTTCATTTTCCATAAGAGAAACCAAACTGAAAAATATCTAATACTAAATATACAAGAAAGAAGAGAAATTGTTTTGGAAACAGGGTGATGTAACAGAGAAAATGTACGTAGTTATCAGCTGCTGCTGAGGAAGGTGCACACCTGCAGCGTGCTGGAAATCATATCAGCAGTGCTTGAACAAAAGGCCAGAGTCTCCTGTGTTTAAGATAATAATTACAGGGAAAACTGGATGGGCAGCATGCTGTGGTCCTAATTGCATCTAAATACAAAGCTGAATGTTTTAAAGCCCGTCTTTAAATCAAAGCATATTCCCCTTTCATTACTGGACCTTCAAGGCAGAGTGAATTCATAGCAAATTCTAAGGCTTTAAAGTCCTTTCCCATACATTAAATCATCAAAGCCTTTTCCGCACGTATTTTGGACTGGCTTATGGCCAACTGGGGGAGACTTGACCATTTTCATGCTATCTGCTTTGTGTTCCCATAGCAAAAGAAAGCATCTTGGGTAGGAACCAATCTACTTACTGACTGTTAAATCCACACTACTTGTGTTTGTCTGAGCAGTGGCAAACACAAATCCCCATTATCTCAGGACTGAGATTCCTTTTAAGACTCAAATCATCACTGACAGGCAGAACCAGACAAGCTCTGTCCCTACACTTAGCAATCTAAGCCCAAACTGCCAGAACATCCAGCCCTCACCAAAAAATCGTTCCATAAACAACTACCTCTCTCCCCCAAAGAAAAACACCTCTGAACTTCGCCTTGCATTTCCACAGATCTCCTAGCACGGGAAGAGAGGTGGGAATTCCACAGCCAACAGTCTCCTCGTGGAAATGGACCACCATGAAGGTGCCTCACTCTGATATCCCTACGGCAGACATTTCAGCTGCTGTGGCACCAACACCTTACCTCAAGCAAGGGGACGCAAGCCACTCTATCAGGTGGGAAAGGACAAAGTTCGCATCCTTCCAATTCCCACAGGCAGGCATGGAGGAGGACAAAACCCTCACATAGTATACTGAAAAGTGGGGTTCTCCTATTTCTGTGTGTGATGCATTCATTATATACGTACTGCTCCGCCGAGCTACCCTTAACGTGCCATTTGTCTGGCACTACATGCCATCCAGAAAACCAGGTGGATGGTCTTTAACTGAATGGGAAAAGCTGTTAGGCAGAAAAAGAACAAATCCTGCAAAGAAAATGCAAAGCAGCTGCTTACAAGGCAAATACAAAAGTTTAACAAGTGATACAGGTTTTGTATCAGTTGCAGTTTTATATAAACTTCAAGTGTAGCCCTCATGTAGTGCTCACAGTAGAAGCTTACACAATGTAGTAGGCAAGCAAGTTGTGCCTGGCTTATTGTATAAAATTTTGCAGCTGCAAGTTGCTTTCCACCTGCCTCAACATAAGTGAAGGACAATTATTTCTATCAACAGCACCCTGGATAGGAAAAGAGAAATCCATCTGGTTTCTGAAACAAAACTGGAGTAACTAATGGCAGACACTCCAGCCTAGGGAGAAAATAATTTTTTACCACCTTCTGCATCCTTAGTTTTGGTGATCCAGTCTCCACTAGACCCTGATTCAGCTGCAATGAGTAAAGGAACAACAGAAAACTGGCACGTATTATATTCAGAAAATATAGCAATCCATGACTTTAGGAATCAAATTGCAGCAAGATGACATTGCAAGCACAGGGTTAAACACCTGCTGCAAATTGTCCTGTCCTCCTAATTACTGAACTAAAATGGAGCACTGAGGAATCCAAAGGTATTGACTGTAAGTGACTAATAGCAGGCAGGATTTTTTTCTTTACCTCTGTGTCTAGCCAAAGCCATCCTTTAGCACTGGAGAGAAAACCACCCATCTTACAAAAAAGTTCCAGGATGTTTGGGGTTTCATTGGAGTCAAAATGTACAGGAAACTTTGTGGTAGCTCAAAAATGAGAGAGGTAAAGGATACCCTTTGGATTTAACCAATTTCCCCCAAAACTAAGGTACAGGTAGGGGATCTCAGATGTTCTTTCTTTGCATTAGGCAGATAAGCCTTACCACGGGCCTGCCCCATCCTCCTGAATCTCATAGCCACCAGCCCACAGAGCCAGTTTCTCTTTATTCCCTTTGTTAAAATGGTTTTTACCCGGACTATGCAATTGTCCATAGGCTGTGTTCTGCAGTCCAAGCTTCTGACGAAGATAATTCTTGGAGAGCTAACAGCAGAGATATCCAGGATGTAGAAGAAGGATGCAAGACAGGGTAGATTCATCCATGAATTTTTTCCTCATCCTTTTACCAGCTCTGTGCGTAGGAAACAATAGGGCCCTATTGCACTCAGTGGCAAAACTTGCATTACTTTTAATCACTTGAACCCAGACAGTCTTTGTGTTCACAGCTGAAGAAAAGAGACCGTATCCAGCTGTTCAGTGAGGGAATAGCATGCGTGGAAGACAAGGAAAAGCAAAAGGGAAAGCACCATGTGCCTATTGGCCTCCCCCTCCTCCCACCTCGCCTCTCGTGCATCCCCCAAGGTCAGGCACAATCTGTCCCTTTGTATCCAGGAAAGAAATAGGACGCAAAGTGTTAGGAATTTCCTAAAACTGTCTCGAATCATGTGCTGTTTAAGTAACTGTCATTTCGCTGCCTGGTTCATTGACACTTGGGTCTTAAATGATGCTTGTGGAGGAGTAATATTTTCAGCTCTGAAGGGGTAAAGAAAACAGTCTTACAAAACCAAAGCCTTTGAACAGTGATACGCTGAGGAGGAATATGTTGATGTGCTTATTTTATGTAAAGCCTGCGTTCTCTTTGCATGAAATCAACAAGACATTAAAATAAGTATTTCACCAAAGTGTAGCATGTAGGAGAAGTCTATTTTCATAGAAAGAAAAAAAGTTAGAACAGATGGTTGAAGGAAAAATTAGTTTAAAGACATCAGAAACAGCTGAATAAACTTTCAGTAGTCCAAGAGAAAAAGAGGCTCAATCTTCTGGTTTACTCTTATTTTCCTATTTACATTCTTTAAAAGCACTGGAAATGGCATTCAACTTTTCTAGTACCTCGGCCTTTTTCATTTATTAAGGTTTTTGGGTATGGATCATAATGTGTAAGGTCATGGGGAAGAACACTGTTAAAACAGCACTAGATCTAGTGTTGCTCTCCCTATGTTAATTTTAAAGTCATAAACTAACAGGCACACAAGATTTCAGAGGTGTTATTAGTCCACACCTCATGAGCACACCATAACAGAGATGGGATTAAAAATCAGCCTCATCTATTAAAAAAAAAAAAATCTCACTCATGACTTTCCTTTGACAGGTTCTGCTGTATGTTGTAGCATGCAAATGTATGGCTGCAGGAGAGCTCATTGCCAGCTTCCCTCTATATGTGCAGTGCCAGTGGAAGAATCTTTGCTCAGGTTGATGAACTGCCTGAGGGATTAGGCAGTGTTTGGAATTTTTTCTGGTGTAACGCCACGTTTTAGATTTAAATAGTGAAGAAGGAGGGTGCTGGAAACAGCCTTTTACATGTTAAATGATAATTTCTGCTTCCAGTTATTCCAGAGACATTAGACAAGCAGCCCTTTTCAATGATACTAGATCCTATCTGTATCAGTCCTGATCTGGATTAAGAACAACTCTTCGTGTTGGAATAAGACGTAGTCTAAGAAGTTATTAGAAATTAGGCAGACCTAACATTAGATATTGTTAATTATTTTTTTTCTGTGGGGGAGACTTTTTTAAATCTCAATTTGCATGTGAATCCATAATAATTATACCTATGTAGTAAAATACTAAATGCTTTTCTGAGACGTACAGTGAATTATCTAATTCTGGGACAGGAAAATGAAGAACATTTTTTATAAATAATGTATGTATTAAATTTGATTGAATGTAAGACAGCAGTTTTGTAATCCTAAAGTTATTTTGTGATTGAAGAGGTCTGAGTCCCAGAGATACCAGGACTATTTTCAGCAACAGCAATGAAACAGAACCCTCATTATTATAACAAAATTATTATTATTTTCAAACAAAATTATCCTCATGATAAAATATATGTAACGTATCTAGAAACAAATCTTGGTTCTCTCATGTAAAATAGCAGGCATAATAGTAGACAGAAATAGTTTGGTCTGAAAGGGTTAAGATTGTTGGCATATGCAAGTAGGTTGAGTCTTGCTGCCACTCAAGAACACCAACAAGTTATAAACAAAATGATATTTTTTTTTATCCTTAGATTTAAAGTGATAAAATGTAAGGTAAAATTTTCATTTCTAATCCAAGTCCTCAGGTTTTCCTGGTGGCAGAGCAATATAGCTCCAGGATAAAAACTATAATAAGGTTGTGTTTTATGACTGAGGCCAGAAACATCTTCCTCCTATCTTTTTATGAGAAGTTGTCTTTTCCACCAAAACAAAGATTGCTAGAAAAAATCTTATTTTTTTGATTAATATATAAACTATATTATAGATAACTAAAAATCAAAGCAAAACCAAGGAAAATCAATAACCTACAGTAACCTCTGAGCAAACAATAAGATGTGGTTAGTTTTTTTTTTGTTCTTTCATCAGGATGTCAAATTATTTCCAACTGAAATTTAACAAAAAGAATTTATTCAGCATTTCCTATGAAAGCTAGTTATGTCTTGTATCATATGTAATTTTTATCTTTCTTGAAAAAATGTGAACATTTTGAGCAGCTTTATTTTTGTCCTATAATGTAAGTATATTTTGTCTACTTCCCTTCATAATTCCTAAGAAAGCTCACTATCTTAACTACATTTTTAGTCTACTAATTTTTAGACCAGTATAGGACCTTTTTCTGTTCAATAACAGAATGGAGCCAAAGCTGTGTGTATAACCTGTGTTTAAGAAGAGAGATAAGTCATTCCATAATAAACTTGTTTTACGATTAATCTAATCTGGTTCCAGTGGCTGAATGAGATTCATAGTCATGTACTTCTAGGACAGCTTCCAGGACAGGACCCTCAATGAAGATAAATTTAATTTACTTGTAGAGAAACACAAGGAGAGTTGAAAGACCAGAGGGAAAACCAACTGGTAGCAGAACATGATCTAAAGAGTTCTTTTTGCAGAAGACTTTAAAAATATGATTCTTATGAGAAAGATTTGAACTTTTATGGATGAGTTTAACCAACCCATTGGTATACACACATGAAAAGGCACAATCCAGCTCCTTCTGAATTTTTTTTATACACTTTGGATGAGGCTCAAATGAACCTCGATGGAACTTATTGCACCTGTACTTTCCCATGCTGTCCTTCAATTTACCATTATGTCACGCATGCTGTTTGAACTGTCTGAACCAGGCCTATATCTTACCTGAAACATTCAAACCACTTGAGTATTGCTACTATAAAGTAACAATAAAACAACTAGTAGGCCATGTTTATGTCTTTATCATACTGACATTTTTAAAGACACAGTTTATCAGCATCTTCTTAATGAATATATAAAGAAATTCCCAACTTTCAAGTAAGCAGAATGATCAAATAAGGCATTAGATGACATTAAGTTTTCCTTTTATTTGTCACAGGTAAAGTTTCATTGTGGTTCTTGATAGTTTGATGTTTTTTGAGCAAACTGCTTTGTGAAAATTGTCTCTTTCCCTTTTATCACACACGTGTCATGTCAGAAAAGTGCTTTCCACATCTGCTGTTTAATTAAAACTGTCTTCTACCAACAGCATAATACTGGAGCTTACGCTGCTAGCCACAACTAGGAGATGGCTTAGGTGAACATGGATTCACTGTCCAGTTCAGTTAATATCTCCTTTGAAGTCACGGGGACATCATCCACAATTTCAGTTAATGTTGTAGCAAACCTCTAACATCTGGTTTAACAAAACTTTAAGTGTGTCTCTCTTTGAACTCCAGATTTAGTTGTGCTTCCCTGCTGACTGGATACATTCCCATGTTGTGTGAAGAGTCCACCTGTAGACTCAGTGACATCCAGAAACCTCTGGAAGAGCTCGTGGCAAAACAAGGCACTGCAGCTCAGGTCTCTGTATTGTCCTCATCCCTGAGATCTGGGACCACCATCTAACAGCTGGTCTTTGGAGCTCCATACTGACTTTTTGCAGACCCTCACAGCTAACACAAATCCTCTCCCAGAAGCCAAGAAGATCCTTCCCTGTTTAACCCCTAGATGTGGTGTATAATATACTCACCAGTTCCTAAATACAATATAGTTCTTAAAAGGCAACATACAAGAAAGAATAAAAGCCAACAAGTGAACAAGCCGAATACAATTCCTTTTCTCTGTCATTCATTCTTTCACTGGGGGCCTACCTGTGTAGGACATCAGGGTCAGGAACGGGAGCTCCTACCGTGGCACTGCTCATCCTGTGCAAGGAGCTGCTGTCCATAAACATCCCTCTTTTGCATTAGTCTCGAATCAGCCCCTGGAGGTGGTCAGGGAAAACTATCAGGTGTACCATTGACAGGTAATCTTCTCTCCAATGAACTCTTTCACTTAGGTGAAATACCTTCCTTTCTGAAGCAAATTAATTATGAGAACAAAGCATGCAAATCAGCAAATCTTGTTAGATCTGTTATTCTGTGCCACTAGTGTGGGGAATTTCACCACACAGAGAAAGTTGAGTAACAAAGGCAAAAGTGATAAAAAGGAGTTCCTGCCTCACATTCACATATACAGCAAGTTCATAATTTCCAAGAGGATTCATGAACTCTTATAAATGGATTCTTCATGTCAACACAAACATTTGCAAATGTGTTGCTGAACTGGGGTTCACGAGACATTGGTGAGCAGCAGGGCCTGATTCTTCCATAAATTTTAATGCTGACCATGAAACTAAATTTTGTTTCTGAAAAGAAGAGTCAGCTATAGTTTGATAGTATGCTGTGAGACCCTGCTACACAAATTAAGTGGTCAAAGGCAGGAAGAGAATTGCCAACACTTGTAATTTTATTAGGAGAGAGATCATTTTTTCTTAAAACTCTGGCTCCTGAAGTCATACAATTACAGGAAACTGTCATGTTTCATTCTTTCAGAAGAAACAGTTTCTACCTTTTGCGGTTGTGGAGAAAAGTTGAAAATATAAATCCAATAGATGGGGCCACCAGACGACAAAAAGGCACCAGCTTTATTGGTATTTTAAGGAATGTGATGGTTTATGAAGGTCTGAAGTTGCGAACACTGAAATAATGTTATTCAAACAAAGGCAGCAGTGAGAAATGATGTGAAAGTAAAATCTAAAGAGTCAGAGTGCTTTCCCTATCATGCTGAAGAGAGGAAATAGCATGTATAGTGAAACTCCCCAGCTTCAAAGCTCATCCACATTTTTATCCTAGAGTAGTTGTTTAAAAAAAAAACCTTTATTTTTGGAGAATGGAGCACATACTATGTCAGATGAGAACTGCTAATACACTAATGGAAAGATAAAGCAATGCTTTAGGCCTACATGTTGGAACTTTACTTTTCCTGTTTCTCCAGATAAAAACAGGGGTGATATGTTAAATAATATGAAACCAAGCTATTGCAGAATTTGCAGAAACTACTTCCTGTGAAGAATTAAGGTTTAATTAGCTAAAAAGGAAGTGTACAGAGGGATGATAACTGAGAGTTGGTCACCCTGTCTCTCTGATGAGATTATCCTCTGTACCTCTGAACTTTATTATCCAAACAACAAGTCCATGGCGTGATTTAGTGCCTCCAATAATCTTGTGCTAGTTTTTACTCATGCTGTCTGTCAGGAGGCCCTGAGTTGTTTGCAGAACAGCTCTAGATATGAAGAACAATTGACTGCATTTACTATGTGTGCAGGAACATTATTATAGACATCAGAACATAGACACTGGATCCTGATCCAAAGTCCATTGAAACCAACAAATAACTTTCAGCTTGATTTTTAATCAAGATCTTTGATCACTTTTGCTTAGTTATTTTTGTGCCTTTATTTTAAAATTGGTTTTCCTGATCACCCCAGGAAGTTCAGCCCTAGGTCTCCTAAAATGGGTGAGAGTATGAAAACAGGATCGGATATAACCGACCACTGAAGCATCATGTGCAAAGTCAGCGACACGCTCCTTCAAATACATGCATTACCAGGGTATAGGCAGAGCTAAGGAGAGGCAACAGGTTGCTGGTCTAGGCCCATTGCTAGAAAATCCTCCCTTGCTCCCTCCTGGCCTCATGCAGTTTCTGGCTGTGACCCGACCTTGCTCTCTGGCTGAGGAAGATGTCACCAATACAACTTTCTGCAAGGCTTCAGGCACTGACCTGTAACTACCCATGTACCAACACATGGGCTCCACTGCCTGTTCTAAGTGATGAGATTGGTAGTGTCCCACCTACTGCTTGGCGAGCCCCTCTTTGCCATGCAAAATGGGGTGGTAAATGCCACTGTTAAGGTCTCAGGACCTGTTCTGCAAACAGAAAGTGATCCTGCCCAGAACAAAGCTGCAGTCCCAAGCCCATGGAAAAAGCTCACTCTATAAAAAAAGTTTTAAAAGCCAAGAATTATCCCTCTTCACTGCCATAGTCTTAGTATAGGCAGGTACTTATCTGGGCTCCCAAAACAGTGACACTGCATTTTTTTTAGGAAAGCTATTTAGTGTGACAATGTGTCAACATTAGTTCAGGTATCCCGAGGGATTCAGGGTTGTGGGGAAGGAAAGCATATAAAAACCTCCATAAGCTGGTTTGGACAAAAGGAAAGAACAAAATGAGATGATAAAGGGATTAAAGGATGATATTGGATGAGATGTAAGAGTCATTGAGAGATGTGGATCAGAAGCAGCTGTAGGGATCTTACTCTTATTTGTCCTTTAGCAACAGTTTAACAACATTGCTGACTGAGGGACCCCACTGTGCTAAAAGTATTGCACAAACTCATTGTAATTTTTACAGGCATGCTCTACCCTGAACCTTTTCTAATCTCAGCTGGTGAGCAAGGGCACAAAGGCACAGAGAAAGGAAGTAGCTTGCCCAAAGTAGGTTAGTAGCAGAAATAAAGATAGGATCCAGATCTCCTGCAGCCAACTGGATGCATCCCATGGAGAAAAGTGTAATCTGCCTCCCAAGCCCATGGGGAAGCTTCCAGGCAGAAAAATCTGTTCAAATAAAAAAAGCAAGGAAAAGGAGAAATTGTGGACTTGAGGGTCCTAACTGGCATACATAGGAACATGCCAACTGTAAATTTCTCCCGGTGGAAAGCCCCAAGGAAATAAAGTACAGTCCATTTAAACAAAAACCAAGACTCAGTAGCTGCAGCACTCAGAGCCTTTGCTAACGCTGCAGCCTATTCTCTCTTCAGAGAAAGAAAAAGCATGGCAAAGACAGCACAGACCTCTCACAAGCGTATTATACAGAGAGGACAGTAAGAGGGTAAGTATGTTATTCTAAGCTTTAGTGGTTGGGGGAAATTCTGAACTAGAACATTTCTTTTTAGCTAAAAAAGCACAGATTCATTTCTTCAGATATTTAAGTCTAGGTTTCTTGCTGTTTTACTTCAGCTTCTGTTCCAAGCTGTTTCTGATCCTCATCTTTTAGCTGTTTAGAGATTGGAGAGACTGAAAAATGGTTCCTATCCATTGAAATTTCTACAAGGCTGTGAAAAACAATAGTTTTAAAAAAGTGGCCTAACTATTATCAAGCCGAGGTGCAATATAAATAAGCAAATCACGTACTTCCATTGTGTTGCACGCTGCCATTAAGAGGAGCATGGTAATCTCCTTTAATCTCCACAAAGAAATTGTTAGCAATAATGTAAGCATGGCATGAAATAAAAAACTTTCAAAAAGAAAGCAGGATTGTCAGTGTAGCTGAGTGTTGTGGTTTTGTGTCAATGTCAAAGGTTTCAAAGCCAAGGGATGGAATTAAGAAGGAAAATCTAAGACAACGGGGAAACATTATGCAGCATAACATTAATATTATATTTTAACACAATGATCTGTTTCTTATACAGGGAGAACATTACTGTTTTCCTCCAGAAATCTAAAAGCATTCTGATTAAAAGAGACAGCGCTTCTGTGAATGAAGTATGATAGTATTCCTGCATCACCCTTAAAGGAAGGTGAGCTGAAGTACAGGGGCACTAAAGATTAGGCTCTGCTACCTGTATCTCTGGACTGAGTTAAAGGAAATAATCATATTCATCATCTTTGGAAACTAGATTCTGAATAAAGATGCTCAAAAATGAATGCAAAACCCATACTTTTGAAATGAAGTCGTTACTTCTTAAAATTTGGTCTTCCTATTGCACATGATGTATTAATGTCAGAGAGGGTCACAACCCAGACATATAGGCCTCTTGCTTCCAGTGCTAGCCACTGAGGTAGAACATTTTGCCTACAGGCAAGCACTGCCTGGTTTTTCTCACATTAATTCCATTTCTTATTCTCTTTGCACACAGACGTTCACCACATGCGCACTTCTGTAGCAGCTCAGAGAGAAACTTTCTTTATTTCACATATAAATATGTTGGCTTTTGGATATTTTATGGTAGTTTCTGCCCCCCTTAGTGAGAAAAACACTGCCAAAACTCTAAAATCATGAATGACACGTTACACTGTCAAACCAATTAAGGCAAGGAAGTTGCATGTGCTTTGGTTTCCAGCACTGGATAGGATCATCTTTAAACTGATTTGTTCCCAGTGCAGGTTAGCTCATTATCAGCAGAGCTCTGGAAGGTAACTTCTAATGATGAATTCCTTAGCCTCCAAATTGCTCTGGAGGTTTATCTGCACAAGATCTTTTTCAGGCACATGTGAAGGGTATCATTAGTCTGGTCATTAAATCACAAGACAGAGTCTGGCAGCACAGATTCTGGTCTCAACTCTGCTGCTGAGCTGCTTTGTTGAATGCGAGCTAGTCTCAATATTTCCAAATGTCTGCTCGGATTAGGAGATTAGTCTCTATTTTCAAACCCACCTGTGGGGAAATCCACAAATAGAGTTGGATCAGGCAAGAGAGCAAAAATGTGTGTGTCCACAAACACCAAGCTTGCACTTTGCTGTGCCTGGCACAGGAGGCACCGACTGCTGCCTGTGCACACCCATCCACACACACCATGTTGGCATCAGCCACCATGGCTGTACAGAGAGCTCACCTATCCCCAACACACTGCCCCTGCGTTCCTCCTGTCTTCCCTGTGTTGACTGGAGCCTCAGTACAGCTCTAGAGGTGTACAGCTTCAATACTCAAGTAAAGTTCACAAGACAGTGAAAAGGTGTGGTGAACTGCTGAAGGAAATGACCGTGGCTAAACCCAACTTTTTTTCTTTTCTGGCAATCATAGTTTTAATGCAGATCAATTTGCTGCTCTGGATCACCATACAGCATCACAGATGCTTGTGCCAGCAGTGGGAGGTGATGGGACAGAGGTGTGAACAAGATGCTAGAGGTGGATGACAGTGGTAGGAGTGCTGGTTTATGATGATCTAAAGTACATGTGAAAATAACAAACAGTTTGTTTTTTTTTTTTTCCTTTCTGCTTATGGAAGTGTTCAGCAGAACAGCATTCTGTACAGTTTATCTGAAGGAAAGATGACTGGATGATGATAATTATTGTAATTTTTTAAATGGCTTCATTTCCTTTCACTTTGCAACACAAACATTCTCTCTAGGGATTTAATGCTTAAGTATTTAAGGATCAAATCCTGTTGATGAGACCTATGCTTGAAAATTCACATTCAAAAGCATTACCCTTTGTATTGCTGAATCCATTTATGTGTTTATAAAATATGACTGACATTTATCTACATGGAATTTATCTCTACTCTCACTGCCCAGTTGCCTGGAAAAAACAAAGAGGAGGCTGCCTGCGGATAACACAACACACATTTTTTACATTAGGCCCTATGTGTCTGGGGTAGGGTTTCTGGAGTTCACAGCTCAGGCTCGCTCTGAGGCTGACCTGAACATATTCTGCTGGATCAGCCCCTGAAAATGCTGGCTGGTTATGAATGGAACAGACATTTTAATGGATGCAAGATCAGATTTTCATTAATAAAGTTCAAGGATCAGTTAATGCAGGGGGTGTCCCTGCCTCTGCTTTTTGATCATACCCACAGGCCTCACAAGGGTCTATAATTTACAGCAAAAAAAAAAGTGAAAGCAGAGAGGGACAGAGATGTCATGAGGGGTGGGTATTACTTCCCTAGCAAGGTCTGGAACTGAGACCACATTTCCTATAGCTTCAGTCTCTGACACCGTTTGATTATGCTTGCCACATCTTTTCAGAAGGGGGACTTTGCAGGGATGTTTCTTGGAAGGATGTCACCCCATTGCTAGGTGCCCTGTGGGTGCACAGATCTGGGGGGAAGCCAGACACGGTGCGCAAGGGAAGAGGGTCTCATTCTCGTGGCTTGCTGGGAGCTGCTGGTGGTGGCTCTCTGCAAAGGACACCTTCCCTCTGAAATGGGTGCTGTACTCACAGCGTCCTAAATAACTCCTTATCTCCAGAGTTTCTGGGCCAAAACCCCTTACTCATTTCAGTGGTGGAAACATAGTGACATGACTTCAAAGAAGCCTGCAGAGCTTGCCCTCCCCTCTGTCTCCAGTGAGCCCCCAAAGGATGGGCCTTAAAATTCCTCAGGCAGAAGTATTTTGTGATTGCTAGCCTTCACATTGACAGACACAGTAAGGACAGGATCTGTCCCTGTGCCGGATCATAAAGTATGCCAGAGAAGGTAAAGTCTCCTACCACCCAGTGCAGGTGTGTACTCTATTTGCTCCTGTAGAACGGTTTCTGCCAGCACAGTTGTAACTCTCCCCAAGCGACATGTCAGAAAAAGTCCCCTCAGCATATTCTGGGGTGGATTTATAGAATGCCTTTAATTGCCTCCCTTCGTGGAGCATATCCATACTGTGTCTCAGGAGGCAGCACAGTCACCACAAGATCCCTTCTACCCTCCTGCTTCCCTCCCGCTGCAGCTGTATCCCATCCTGGTGGGCCCACCTACAGGAGAATTGGGGGAAGAACTTTATTTCTCTTCCTCTCATATAGGGTTTTCTTCCTTTTATATTTTCAGAGAGGCTAATCCAGAACCTAGCAACTCAAGAGCTCAGTCATACAGTTAAACTCTTACAGACGTATTCACACCATCTTTGCTGGGCTGTTCTAAGACTTAACGTAGGTGACACTCAAGGGTCTAAGCTGGACATCTCAAGTAACCTAAGGTGTGAATTAACCCTTATGAGATGGTGTTTGTGAATATGGTAGAAGCCGTATGAACTTTTTTTTTTTAATTTAAGTCCACTGTGGCTTGTCTCAATTAGTATGAAACAGGGTTAGCTATACTGGCAAAGCCCACCCCTCAACATTTCTTACGCAACAGGCAATATTTTTTATATGCAACAGTAAGGTCAAATATTACCTGTGAGTAAGGGATATTAAACCAGCATCCCTTACCATCTTCTAGACTGGAAATGGTAACAGAGAGTGCTCTGGACTTCTCATGAGTACTTTGCTAAAAGAGCATGCTGAGTACTGAAGCACAGGGTAGATGGAGAATCTGAAGCAAAGTGATGCTTGTAAGCATGTGGCTCGCTTCTCACCCTGAGTGCATAGTGCAGTTATACATGAGCTGCCTACAAACCTCAAAGCACAGGAACACTCACACTAGCAAAGCCACAGAGCAAAAGCCATGTTTGAAGCTGCTGCTGCTTCCTTGGTGACATAGTTACCCAGTATGTCAAATCTCTTGGCATGCAAATGAGACATAAACCACTCACAACAGGGCTGTTTTACACACCTTCAATGCTGAGAGCAGTGTGCCCTCAGCTAGTGATGAGGATGCAGCAAAATCAGTTTGTTACCAGACTGTATTGTACTCACAGGTGGCATGAGGATTGACAAGTGACAAGTGCCACACGATGATGTGCACCAAGTGCCAGCTCTGGGCCCCCACCCAAAGTGGCTTTTCTCAAGGAAAATACAGCACATCCAGTATCACCTCACTGGCTACATTTGCTCCCTTCTCCTCCTCCCAGTATTTCAGAGATCTGCAGGGCCACAGCTGTGGAGAAGTCTTGCCTTTTTGGCAAGTGTACAGGATGGCCAAGCATATCAAATGAGCTTTCTAAGCTTAATTGATAATGACAACAAGTCTAAGGCAATCACATATAAAATTCTTTCTTCTCTCAGATGTTGCTGGACGAGTGCTGGCACAGCCGCCTTCCCTCACAAACATTTCAGATACTGTTTCTTTCTTTTTGGCTAGAGCTTTCAGTAGGACTTGGAAAAAGACCAAGATTTATTATGGGTCTGGGTTACTTTTTTTTTCTACTTTTTTATCCTTATTCTCCTCAGACAAAACACTGCTTGATTCACTTAAAAAAAATCATCCTCTAACCCTGCTCTCAATTTCAGTTCTCACTGAGGGTTTGGGGTGAGGTCAGGAATGCTCTGAAGTGGCACCTTTGCAGACAGCATGTTAATGACACAGAGGTCAGATTCATTTCACTTACACCTTTGCTAATGGACTTTTTACAGAGTACGTACACATACACACACGGCTTTCTGTGTCTCGGTAAATACAATGTCCTCTGAGCACAAGATTGTACCTTTATAGGACTTTTATGAATTGACATTGTTCAGTGAACTTCACATAAGTACATGTCAACGTTGTGTCTGGGCCAGTGCGCTGCAGCTAGGAGCTGGGAGCGAAGGCTTCCAAACGTCAAGAATGTTCATCAGTGGGGTCCTGAAGCAGGCACTTTGCAGACAGTGGAAGCGCATGGGGGGGCGGGGGGGGTTGGGAGTGAGCTGGAATACGGTCTTGACCCAAACCCAAATACTTTTAAGTCTGAATGGGTGTTTGGATCCAAAGTTTTGGTTTAGCGCATTACTGAAACGTGAAAGCTATCCATGGAAGAGAGATCCATGCTGAACTTTCCTTCCACGTGTGGAGTGTCCCAAACTGTGGCTTGGTTCAGGTTCATGCCTAGGTGAAACATCTCTGCTTCACAGTGACCTACATTTTGTGGTTCAAACAGCTTTCCCCTTCAGCCTCTTCCCAGTGTGGTTTGAATTGCTGCAATCTCTGTTTCTTCCCTCCCAGCCATACCAGTACTACCTAAGAATATCACCAAACATACTCCTTGTATCTCTTCTGAGTCCCAAGAGGAAATTCTTACATGAAGATTCAGGTGGGCAGTGATGATGACCTACCAGACATGACCACCTTGCAACAAGATGCCCACACTAGCTGCAGCCCAACCAGCCCACCCTTCACTAGTGAGGAACTGGTGGCTGTATGGGCATCAGCCTGGGCTATACAATAACCAGGGCCCTCAGGAGGTGTGGGTGTTAAAACCATTGCACTGCAGCTTTGCTCATCAAGCGCACATACCTCAGTAATGCAGAGGAAAAGATGGGAAGGAACAGATTTTGAAAGGTGGTCCAAGAGAAGATTTATTGTCACCTTTCCAGCTTTTTACCTTTCACAGTGTAATAAACATACTTACTACACAAAGGGGAAAAAAAAAAACCAGAAATGGGATTTAGGTTGTTCATTTGCAAAGAAACTGGAAACCTAGTCTCAGCTCTCTTTCTCTCATGTGCTCCCCCAAGTATGACCATTTCATCTGCAAGAGCAGTTTGTTGAAAACCCCCATGCATCATCCATGTCTGTGTCTCTTCTATTCAGAGATAAATAAGAATAAAATGTCGATGACCCTCTCTTCTCCTCAATTCCCTGGTTTCCCTGTCAGAACCAACAGCTAGGGCTGAGACGCCATCCCAAAGTCATCAGCTGTTCAGCTCAGCTGAAAACTGCCCATAGCTTTCCACTGCAACATATCACTCATTGCCTGACTCACTGAAAATAGGTTGTATTTTTTTGCTCCACTGAAACCTGTACAAAAGAGCCAAAGCCTTGACAAATCTGCAGCAGAAGAGCTATGGCTTTTTATGACCATGACCTTAAATGACCATGTTAATTTACTGTTCTTCCTGGCTCCATGCCAAATCCCGCTTGCATGATCCACACAATGAGCCCAAGTTGTCCAAAGCAGACAAGAGGGACTGCAGTTTGCTGCTGTGTAATTAGGCTCAGTAAATAACAACGCTCTTTAGCAGTAAACCTAGTGCTGTTGGGGCTGAAGCAGGAGTGAGGAGTTGTGGGAAGAGGAGAGAAAAGAAAAGAAGAGGAAAGAAGGAAAGACACACAGAAACTGCCTCCATAGGTGCAGTACTTCTTTCCCTTGAATTGAGAGCAACAAGCAAAGCACAGACATTTGATCAGCGTTACTCAGGTGCACCTCTACCTTTTCCCCTTCTTTTCTGGCTGATGCATTTTGGTGCATGAGCACAGGTGTCGCGGCTGGCTGCAGGACAGAAGCATCTCCCAGGAGGCCTTGGTTCTCATCTCAGCTGTGGAGGCAGGGAGGCAAGACCTGAAGGTACTGTGAAAGCATGGGGACAGCAAGGCAGCGTGGCTGACCCCATGGGAAGACATAAGCTTATTCCACTGTCAAGTGATCGGTTAGAATAGCCTGCTCCTCCAGTCTCCTGGACCAAAGATGGATGTCCTGTCCCTGCGCAGTGGATTGTGTATCCATCACCAAGCCCTGAGGCAGGGAGTAGGTGCCATCACTTCCTAAGAGCAGCGGGGAGGGATTGTGCGCTATGCATCAACAGCACACCCGACAAGTCTTTGGAAAGGAGAAACACACGTTAGCTGTGCCTTTTAAATACAGTGAACTGGAGGCTGCATACTGAACTTGAAGGGGACAGGCATTACACTTATATGCCCACACGTGCTCTTTTTTCTGCCAGGTTGACTGGGGCATGACCTCCAGCTGGTTAGCAAGAAGGATCCACATATATTTCCAGTCAGGAAAAGTCTGAAGAGGGGTAGGTTTTGTAGTCACCTCTTTGGCCTGACCAGCCTACTTGGAACTATTGGAAAACAGACAAGACAGTGGAAAATATAAATGTGTTTTAAGTGACTGTTATGCAAAAAATGGAAACATGGCAATTTTATTTTACATTTATTTGTAAATGAAGCTCATTTGTAATAAATTAAGCACATGCAACTTGCCCTGGATCTCACAGGTCCTAGAGAAAGCGCAGGAGACAATCATACTGGGCAGTAAAGTGGCAAGCTGAGGTCCCCAGGCTTGTGTAGTTCCCTCCCGCAGCTCATCTGTGGAAGCCATGCTTGCTTACTTTCCTTTACACCCCTATTTTCCCCTCTCACATCTGTTCTCCTTTTCCCATTTTCTCCCTCCTTACATAACACCTGTGCTGGGAAAAAATAGTGTTCCAACCTTTCCACAGCTCCAAAAGGAATTATTTAATCAAAATATTGTACAAATTTTTAGTGTAAACAGGAAAAGAAGTTTTTAATTAGACATAGGAGAAAAAGCAGATTAGCCCCAGGATATCTTTTGCGGAGATCATCGGGCCATTACAGCAGCTATTTTCCTGATGTCTGTGTGGACTGAAGCCAGCTACTTCTTTTTGCTCCTGCTGAAGAATCAGGTTAATCAAAATGATGACAGCCAAATGGACAGAGAGCAGGATTCATCCAGGCCTCTTTGTCTAAAATCCAGATGGAATGAGAAAGTTAAAGCACAGACAGCATGTCCGGGATGGTCAGGCCCTCATGTGACAAGCCCTGTCTAAAAATTGTTCCCATTAATTTGCAACTGTCAATCACCTCAGCATTCTGCTCTGAAACAATGGCTGGCCCCAGATCACAGCCNCTCCTCACACCAGCACAGCAGAGAATTAGGAATTTTTTTTTTCTTCTTGATTAGTAAAGAGTTCTTGGTGCAGTGCAACTGGCTTGGTGCAAGAAAATAGGCTGCTTGAAGGCCAAGGGACACTTTACACAGACCTACTCCCCCCAATAAAGAACTAAAACAATTTAACAGATTACAGTTAGTGGCTGTGTTTGGTCTGTGTGAATAACAAGTTTTTCAGCTTGGCACCCAAATAAAAAAAAAAAAAAAGGGAGGGGGAGGGTAGAAGTTGGTTTGAAGTGAAGTTAAAAGCAAGGGAAACAAAAAACAAGATTCACCACC
>VYZV01025817.1:105801-123522 GCA_013401275.1 Pandion haliaetus | reverse complement strand
AAAGTGTGTTAATACTGACCTTTTCTTGCCTATAACAGAATAGTGCAATTATTCTTTCTAATATCTGCTGTAGGAACAGCTCACATTCACTTGGATATTTAGCTCTGTATATGACTGTGAGCCACTAAATTTCACACCAAATCATTTAAGACTGATATCTGAAAGCCTGTTAGCAAACCATAAAAAGCATACACAGAGGACCCAAAATATTATCTGTGCGTCATATAGAAACTCCATGTTGAATCAGGCAGGCTTAACCTGAATATTATCAATACTGAAGGATGGAAGAGAGAACAAACCTTACGATTCAGAGGCTCACTTTGGTTTGGCTAAGGACCCAATATTTGAACATTCATTTGGGTTTCATCCAGACTGCCCGACCACCTTTGGTCTTCAGAACTAGCCTGGAAGTCTTGCAAAAACAGGGTATTCTTATGAAACTTCCAGTAATTTCTCTTTCTGGGTCAGGCTTGAAATACTGTAAAAGCAGTCTTTTTTTGTGGTATTTCACTGTGTCGTTAAACTGCAAGCACAGTGTCAGTGCTCAATAAATAATACATAAGTATAGTCTTTCAACACTTCCATTTCCAATCTTGATCAGGCACGGGAAATGAACAACAGTGAAAAACCAAAAGAAACAGTCAACTCAAGTCTCAAAATGTCTTTAACATTTGGACTTTTGTGGTTTTGAAGCCAGAAAAGGAGGCCCCATGGCTGCAGCGCAATAACACAGTCACTGCCATCACTGGAGGAAAAAAGATGGGTTTACTGACCATGGTCAGAAAAGAGAGGATGGTTGTGTACCACATGGGAGAGCCTTTCCAAAATCCGTGCTAATAATGGGATGAAGCTTTAAGCTAGTGCTCTGAATGACAAAACATATCCCTTATCTTTTAACATCCAAAAATTCTCAAGCTTGAAAGTCAAGCGGAACTTTTGAGTTCTTTAGGTTCTTGATGTTTTCTCCTTTATTCTCAATGCCTTTTGTTGTATTTTTTAAATCTTAGCACAAATCTCTGGCTCCTTGTAAACAAAAAGGCAGCTGTCACGACACTTCTGCCCTTATTTCTGACAGAGGTAAGGGAAGGGGAGAGATCTGTGTGACAGCTGGCCACCACAGTCAACCTGATTGCTAAAGAACAAAACATCTTGAGATCTCAGACAACAGACATCATATTTAGAAAGAGCGGTGTGCAAACTCCCCAGGGAAGTATCAGCAATTTACATATAACCCACATGAGAACTGCTGCAGCCATTATTAAACCTTAAAGGCATGTGCCGATTGCATAGAACAAGCTGGTATTTCTCTAATTTGGAAGTTAGGTGCTTTTTATAGTATAGATACTTATCCTAGGATCTAAGCAACAAATGTGTCCATTTTTTCTTTTGGAACAGAAAATACTGAGCCTAATACTGACTCTTTTCTCTGATAATACTTCAAATCAAAAAGAAAAACATAAAAACCTGAATTTTTGCACTTACCTTTCAAGTTACATTAATTTGTTTTTGTGTCTGCTGAAAAAAATCTACATCCAAGGAAAATGAAAAACATATGGTTTAAAATAGTTTAAGCCATGAATGAGTCAGTGCTACTAAATTTTATGATACATTCCATCTAATTAATGTGACAGAATATACTGAAGATATGCATTTATACATGTATCATGGAAGATAATAAACCATTCCATAGTTATGGTTAACATATGCAAAGATATTCATACATACACACACACACACACACTTGTGCAAATGCAGGTAAATATTACACCTATTCTGTAGCTTACTTATGCATACTTGTATTGCGCTGAAAGCAAAAATCCATCATGTTGTAATCTTTCTTGTACACAGAGGGTAAAATGAAGATAAATATTCACAAAAATACCTATTTAATTTTCCCTTTCATAAGGGAAAGTTTTTGACAACTGACTTCTACTGTAACAGGGTCTATGTTAGTGAGTGTTATATATTTTATGTACTTGTAACTTGACTGTTTAGCTTGGGTTTTCTGACGCAGCATGCTCATAGTTGTAGCTGAATATTGACACAGCTCAACACCCTGGAATAAGCTTTGGTGATTAAAACTGTGTAGCACAGTAGGCTATCTACTCCCATGTGAACACAACAAAATATTCATTAACTTTGAACTTTTCACATGCAACAAAAGAAAAGCCTCAGTTCCAAATGTTCTCGGGAAAGGGGCTTCACCTTTCAACGTAATGATAATTTAAAAAATGCATGAGTGGTTTAGCAGTTTAAGTCCTATGGTCTTTTGGAAACATAGGCTGTGACTAGATAAGCTCCAAGGAATCTATTTGCAGGAGTTTAAAATATCCCACCTTGTCACTTCACCTGTCACCTTGAAATATCCATCCCACAAGAAAGTATGCCATTCTCTAGCCTGTTTATCATAGTGTTTGTTATCTCAGCCTAAACCCACTGCCATTACAAACTTCAGTTACTAGCCTTTGCACTGCAGCAGGCACATCATCCATGCTTGCCTTATGCTGTTGACTCCGCTGCTGGAGCACGGAACTCAGGCAGGAGGGCAGTGACCAGCAGCCAGGAGACAGTCACACCCTGAACCACTTCCAGCAGAGTCTTTGGAATACATCTGACTATGCCCTTAGGCTTCTCAATCACAACATTTTGTCATTATGGAATACCATCCACTTTGTGTCATCTTATTTCTACACAAAAGAGCTCAAATCTGTTTTATTATTCTTCATTGGGAAATCATTCTGTGGTTGCAAGCATCCATGTTACCTACCTCCATACCCTACATCTGCTTTGGTCTGGAGGAACAGGGCTCCACACACTGTTTCAGAGGGGGCTACACCATGGTCTTCATCATAGAGTGAAGAACAAAGTTGCTTGCTTCATTCTCCATGAATGAGCACTGAACTGATACTTTTCTTTCTCTCAAGACCTCATTCCTGAATGGGAATAGTCAACTCAAAGGTTATCATTCTATAAATAAAGTTAGGGTTGTTATTTTTCCATGCATGTCACTTTTTCTTTACTTATATTGAATTTTTTGCTGCCATCTCTTTCTCCACCACTCGGTATTGTGACCCTCTTTAGTTTTTTGCAGACAGCTTTACTACATTAAATAACTGAGCACCATCAGCAAACACTGTCACCTCATTGCTCGCTCCTTCCCTGAATTATCTATGACATCTGTGCCTGGGCCCCGGCTGCTCAGGTCCAACCACACATTACTGTGGCACTCTATGCATAAACTCTTTTGGTATGAAAAGTGATCTTTTGTTCCTGTCCATTGTCTCCTAACTTTTTATCAGTTTTTTATCTGTGTGAAGATCTTCCTTCTTACCCTAGGGTAGCTGTGCTTCCTTAGAAGTTTTTGGCGAAAGACACTGTTACAATTGAAGCATGCCGATTAAATAATCCACTCTAGAAAAAGAAATGTATTTAAACATGTGTTAACCAAATTAAATGAAACATCAGAAAAGCTTTATGCTGAATTCTTATTAGCCAATAGCAAAATCATAGTGCCCTACACTAGACATTTAGAGCACATTAACACATACTGACTAATGTACATGAACACCCATTTTTTTCCATCAAGTCTAGACAAAACCTTTTTTTTGGAAATGCCATCCTAGAATACCAGTCACAGCAACCTCACAATTAACTTGGTATGTGTCCCTTAAACTGGTGTGTGTTCATCCTGAACACTTATACTTTTGTCATTTCCAGTGAATGACACACTTCTGGTTCAGAGTTTTGTAATTGCCAGGCTGACTAACAAGAGGTGCAGGCTTGTCCTTTGCATCACCAGCTGATTATATAATAGAAAACACATGAAGCGATTTTAGTTTATTATTTCTTCACTTGCCAACATGACTTTGGTGCAACTAATAAAATAAGGAATATTTCTCTGTGTTCTTTATTATGAACTAAAAATTTAAAAAACACTTTTTAATGTAAAATGAAGTTATTATTCCTTGGCCAAGCTGGCATATACCAACTTGTCTCCCAGCTTCTGGTTTTAATAGAAAGGAAAAGGGACATATTACTTTCATAATAACTTGATTACCTTATGGGCCAGGTCCTTCCTCTAATTTGTGTAGTAACTGCCCTGTAAATGGTTGTAGTGTTTACTTAGCCAGATGCAGTTAAGTTGTGGTGACTTACATAAGTAGTCATGCCAAATCAAGCTACTAATGAGAATCCATTACTGAGAAATGATAAAGGCTGTGAAAAACCCTGAAAACACAAGCAACTTTGAGTGTAAAAATTTGCTACTCTAAGGAGCATCTTACTTGGGTCTTTTAAATACTTCTGTCAGACCCCCCTCGCCCTGCCCACCCCCTGCCAAAAAGCATGAATTCTTTAGCTCCAGAAAACTTATAATCTTGAAACTGGCTTTACTAAACCTCTAATCACTCAGCGTCAGCAAAATTTCACAGGTCTTAGTTATAACTGTCTTCCTATGACCCCAACAACCTATGAATTTCCACATTTTCCAGCAGATTTAATTTCTGTGACTAAAGGCAAAGTAGCTCATGAGTTTCATGTCACAGTTTGTGATTAACTTGCTGTGATTCACAGTTCAATTTTTTTGTAACTTTGCTCTCAGTAGGATAAAACATCAGTGGTCTGTCTACGCTGCTGAACCATAACCCAACTCTTCCTTCTGGCTGTGCTGATTTTGCATTCAGAAGTACCAAAGACCATAGGTTTCTACTTGAAAACTTGAGGTTCTCATAGCTGTAAAGTTCCACACCATTTCAGATAATGCACAGGGTATTTAAATAATGTACAGTAGCTGAATTTGCCTTTCTGTGAGATCCATGTTCAGAAGCTTCTCAGGCAATGTTTGTTTTTACTGCAATCTGAAAAGATATATTGGGTCTGCTACTTTGGGTGAAGGAGATCATTGTATCACCCTCATATCAAGCTTGCATTTTAGACAAATGCTTTTGGTCTTTCTCCATGGTTGGAAACATAAAATGCTGGATGTCCAGTGGGCCACATGGCCACAAAACCCTCACTATTGACAAAGATAGAAAGTAGGTCTAATCCTTTCACGGTAACAATTATGGTCTGATGAAAGAATTATACAGCTTTTCACATGAACTGGGACAGAATTATTTTTAAAAAGCAGCTTCAGAGATATTATAGAGGTCTTCAAACCCTCCATAGACCACTGGCAATCCTCGGAGAGTCAGCTGTTATTCTCATTTCCAGCTAAGAGAAACAAAACAGATGGGAGGAGATGAAGAACAAAAGCAGAAAATGCAAGTGTTTTGTTTTTCAGAAAGGGAAAAACATTTATCACACTCAATACAGTACAAATGCATAAATACTTTCCTAGTATTAATTTTCTGTGTAAGCAACCACTGTCATTGCCACAGGGATATTATGTGAGTGTGCATAACAGAGGAGGCAGCCCACACAATTCTGAAGGGGAGGGGACCTGGTACTGGATACCAGCTCTTTTACAAAGAGATTATCTACATTAATAAATGTTTTAGCACCCCTCCCAATGGAATTTGAAGAGAATTTTTAATATCAGTAATTTTCCAGACCAAATCCTAGTGGCTTACTATGCCCAGTTTGGGGTAATGAAAATTTAATTTCCTTAAATTCTTCTGTGCCCAATTTTCCTTCCCCCATCCCGAGAAAAAAATGAAAACTAAATAATACTTATGTAAAAGCATTCTATCACTTTAGCCATGAGAGTTGTAAAGACCAAACATTAAATAGAAAATGCTATTTAGCAATGGGGAAACCAGTCTAAACAAGTTAACAGAATCTTTTTGCAGTCTCTGACAGAGTGATCAATGGTGAGGATGTGGCATATAAAACTATTTGTTAAAAAATGCAGCTTGCTGGGATTTCATGTGGGATAGCACGTAAGCTGCAAATATCAAGTGTAACCTCTTGTCTTAGGCTACAGGGCACACGTCCCATTGGGACTTCTGTGTTCAGCTGCCAACCACTCAGACTTTCATATTATAATGCTATCCTGTATCTAAGGCATAGTCCCTTTATGAGTCTCTAACATTCTTCAATTTATTTCAATTGCACTTAGTAGCTGTACAAAGCCACTGCGGCACAAACCAAAGAGAAAAACACAGATCCTGCAGAGTATAAAGACTAATGCCTTGTGTCTTGGATTTTCCAAAAATACTGATAATTCCAAATTACTTTGCTTCCATAAGTTTCTATGTTTGGACTCTCAGAAGCCCAAGTAGCCTGGGTCATAAGCCTCTTCTGAACATCAGCTGAAGCTTTTATTTCCCCAAGCTTCACAAGATAAACTTCTGATTTCATTTTACAAGAGTTGTCGCTTTTGGTGGCCTATGAAACTTTTGATGTCAAGGGCTTTAAGACTATGGGGCGGAGAGGGTGTTAGTGGTTTATTTTTTTCATTTTGGAAACTGAGGTGAAGAATATTTATGAAGCGAAATACATCACCAGGACTACTGGAGGATGCCAACCAACATTACCTTTTCTCTGTCTCAGTGAGATGCTGCTGTTGCTGGACTCTAGAGTCTCTTGTTCTGGAGCCCAGCTGGCTCTTGGGTCTGTCCACCGGGTGAGTAAGCTTGAAACCCCTGACCCTGGTGGCTTGGGATCTCCAGCTGCACAATACAACTGCATCTACTCTAATGAATTAAACAGTTCCAGGAATTGTTCCCAGGCATTGAAACTTGATTGTCCACAAAATAGCAGAACAATCCCGGGAACTTTTTTACCTGAGGTAGCTGCTGTTTTCTCAAACAGCTCTAGTGTATGGTGTGGAAACCAGCATGCCCTACATAATGTTCCCAACAGGTAAACTGGAGGTAGCTATCCTGTGATGGGGAGTAAGAGCTCTTCACAATATGGATGTGGGATCTTCCATGCCAGTTGGCTTTAATGCCAGAGAATGGCCCCAAGAACACTTAATTTACCAGAACAGACTTAGCCAGAGAAACTGCTGTTTCTGCTCTGCTGGAATGTTGTCCATGGTTCAGTTACAATTCCTCAAACCTGAGATTTTTTGCAAAATATTTCAGCTTCAGTAAATCAGCATTTTCTCACCAAACTAGTTGATCAAAAGACTTCCAAACCACTTTAGCCATTTGTATTTTCTTACCACAGCCTGGGAAGAGCCTTGAATCACTTAACCCCAAGAACTCACATGCAGATGTGGCAATAGAAAGCAGATAGTGAAAGTCAGAGGTAGAATGAGTACTTCTTGTCTGAATTTGTCAATACTCAGCCACTTAATCTTGTTATAAACATTTTCCTATTAAAAATCTCTACCTTCTCCCAGTAATAGTGAGCAGACTGCTTCCAGGCATAAACGAATGAAAATAGGTGGAACTTCTTAGGCTTTTTTTGTTAAGGGGTATTTCTAGGGTTCTCATAATTCTTGCTGCTCTACTTTGATTCCCTTTAGTATGTCAGCTTCCTTCTAGCATTGTTATGATAAAGCCTGAGCAAAACAGTCAGTAACTAATTCAGCTAATACAGTTCACATAGGTAATACAATTTCTTATTCAGTTGGAATGTCCTCTGGTCAACACATATAGGCATAATACCCTCTGCCATTACAATGGTAACTTCTGATGAACTCTTTTCTTTATTTTTTTTTCCAGAATACAGTCCCTCCTTTTACAGGATGTTCTTTATCCTTAATAAGGCTCTCTGTTCAACTATGTAAACAAGGCTGTTGTTTAAATGAACTGACTTTCAACAACATATGAAGCCCTCTGCTTTTCAGAGTACCACTAATTTTTGTGCTATTAAGGTAATATCACTTGAATCAACTCACTAGAGTCTTATTTGAAGTAGGACGGTGTCTGCTAGAGACATTTTTATAGAAATGGTTATCAGCCTTATTAGCGGCACTATCTATACCATATGCACAGGATATTACAGTATTCAGCCCAATAACCAATATTCAACTGCTTCTCATCTTTAAAGGAAACAGCAAATTATAGGTTCCATTTGTGGTAACATGGCCTCACTTAGTTCAGTCTGTGTTTGTGTTTAAAAGGAAACTATGCTAAATTAACACACAAGTTTTGCATAATTTAAGAAGAGGGCTCTTCAAATGGATTCTGAAGGAGTACAGGAGGTCACTCGTGTTAACGGAGCAGATACTATCATCTTTAGTCAGGATGGAGGATTCTGAACCTGAACATAACTGAAGAGAACAAAAGCCATGTGGAATCCCACTGCAAATCTCCTAGAAGTGTTATAAAGTGCTTTTGTTTTAGTTCAGTGACATCTAACTCTGAGAGCAAACTAAGTCATCTTGGATAGAATAGGTGCTATCTGCAAGAAACAAACAACTGAAAGCAAAATTTTCAATCACAGTCTTGAAGAGTAAATCCTTCCTTCAGGCAGGATAGTTTCTACAGCACCTTCCATCATCTATTTGCCTGCTCAGATGCAATCTCTTCTAAAGTTTAACTTCATTCTGGTCTCTAAATGTTGCTTCAATAGAGGCATTTTCCCAATATCCTGATTTTACTATGTCTATTCCCCCATCCACCTCTCTCTATTTTTCTGATATCTACAGATGAATTTTCCCTTTTGTAGTACCACTTGTATAGAGTGGGCCACAGAAACAGTCTGAAGCTTGGCTGCTCCGTAACAATTAGCCACTTGCTTCTGGCAACCTGGACTTCCTGGCGCAAAACACCCTGTGAGCACTAAATAAACCATTATGGACTGTAATCTTCAAAGGATTAATATCACAGACAGTCATCAAACAAGCACTCCATTGGCATCCTGCAAGTATTGAAGTTTCTACTGCTATAAAATCTCCAGCACCCCAAGTACCTGCCACTGAGGCTCCAAAACTGCCTGTCCAAAATGCAGTTTTTGTCTTCTTTGCTTTGTTTTTTGGCATTAACCCAGTGAGTCCTATAGCAACTTTTCCACTTTTCAGTAGTTCTGCAGAGTAATAACATTTCTAATTATATTTTTATATCAGCAAAAATTACATGAAGAAGACAATAAAAACCAGTAGAAAGCTAGTTTTGCTTATATAGCTTCTTTTCTATATTTTTTCCCAAGAAGGACAGAAGAATCTCTACATGCAAAAGGAGAATAAGGAGAGAGAATGGTAAAGGTCCAACATAGCTTTACTGGAATGGGACATAGTAAAAAATGTAGGGGGAATTTTGGGGAAGTGCTGAAAGGAGGGTTGGTGCTGTAAGAAAGTAGGTGATCTCTGAGATATTTGCCTTGCCCTCTGCCAGAGAAGCAGAGGTTTCTACATTCCAACGTGTAAATAAGCAGATCTCCACTGAAATAATTGATTCATATTATCTTTTTCTACTCTAACTAGATGACTCTAGAAGATTTAGAATTCTTTGAGTGCTGGTTGAGACAAAAGGATGTTATACAGAGCTCCTGTGTCAAACTTGCAGCTTTTTAACTATCATCTCTCATAGTCAAAGGGAAAGCATGATTTGTGATTAGAATTTCAGAAGCCATCATTTAATCTTCCCTGTTTCCGCCCTTCATCGTAGTACCTAAAGGCTGGCTGTACAAATGACTTCCTTTGCCAGACTATCTTTGGACTGTAGGTTATCACACAGTTTGAAGTACAACTTCATTCTTTCAGGCGTTCCTCATCCCATTCATGTAGTTCATTTTAGATGGGTTTAGCTGCATCGATGGTCTGCATGGCTGGAATGTAAACAAGGGGGGCTTGGCGGGTGAGGTAGAGGAAGGTGAAGAAGCAAGATCCAGAGATTGTGCTGGGTAATATGGAACAGGACTGATATGATTTTAATTAGAGCACATGCCACAGGATACTTACAAAAAATATTCAAGGACTTGTGGGCTAGAAACCTCTGTTCAGAGGGAACTTCTGTGCCCTAGGCTGCTTCAAGATGTCACTACATTAGCTAGATTTAAATATGTGTGGCTCATTCCAGATTCAGTGCCCTCGAGTCTTTCTGGCATGATAGTCACTTTTCAAGTTCAATCTCTTTTGCTAGCTCTGGATGCTATAGCTTACTGCCTGCTTCTGACCTTCTAAAAGCAAGTTTCTTCTGTAAATGAGGTTAACACTGCTTAATTCATAAACACATTGAGCTGAGACGTGAAATAACCCTTCATAAGGGATATGGAAGGACTCCAAGTTTCCTATCTCTCTGCATAAATTATTATTATTTGTGTTGTACATAAAAGCTCCAGTCAAGAGTTGTCCCCATTACTTTTGGCATATCAGAAACATGTAACAATAGGCAGTTTTTTTCTCTGAAGACCTTACTGAGATGAGAAAAGTGACTAGCAGGCTTCCGTTTCAGGATCAAATGACTTGACCAAGATCAAACAAGAATTCTGTGGCAGTTCCGAGAACTGAGACCACCTTCCCACTCCTCCAGCACCATAACCACAAAATCATTTCACTTCTCTAAGACAGCAGCAACTCAAATGAACTTAGTGAGAGGGAGCAGTGTAAAGGGAATCATCCCATTATACTGCCAGGGTTTAGAAAATGATGACTCTGAAATAGCAGGCCAGGCAAATGTTTTATTTCTCAAACCCTTAACTAACTCAATACTTCTGAAAAACTTGCAAATAAGTTTTTCTTTTCCATATCCAACAAATGAAGGTCTAGATTACTGGGAGGTGAAGCACTTCTGACAGAAAAAGTCTTTACAGAGACCCTAAACAGAGGAACAACAAACAGCGAGTACAGAGGACTTGTGGAGTAGATCTCATCTTCCATGTAAGGTAATAAAAAGATTCTTTGGAAAGCAGGTTAGTATAAAATCTTTAAAACAATTATTTTAACAAGGTCTTATAATTATTAGGGGTGTGTGCTGCAAAGCACACTCAGAGAATTTTAAAAACAGAACACAGTGAGGATACATGGCTATGTGCCTGGGTCCCTCATGTATCCACCTAAACAAAAAGCAGCTCTTTGGAGTTCACTGATGTCATGTTTTGGTGAAACTCATTGTATTGGGTTTGCATGGCAAGGTTTTGGTAGCAAGGAGGCTACAGGGGTGGCTTCTGTGAGAAGCTGCTAGAAGCTTCCCCTATGTCCGACAGAGCCAATGCCAACCGGCTCCAAGTCAGACCCACCACTGGCCAAGGCCGAGCCCATCAGCAATGGTGGTAGTGCTTCTGGGAGAACATATTTAAGAAGGGGAAATGGTTGCTGCGCAACAGAAACTGCAGCTGGAGAGAGGAGTGAGAACATGTGAGAGAAACAGCCCTACAGACACCCAGGTCAGTGAAGGAGGAGGAGGAGGTGCTCCAGTCACCAGAGCAGAGATTCCCCTGAAGACCATGGTGAAGACCATGGTGAGGCAGGCTGTCCCCCTGCAGACCATGGAGGTCCACAGTGGAGCAGATATCCACCTGCAGCCCATGGAGGACCCCATGCCAGAGCAGGTGGATGCCCGAAGGAGGCTGTGACCCCATCGGAAGCCCACGCTGGAGCAGGTTTGCTGGCAGGACTTGTGACCCTGCAGGGGACCCACACTGGAGCAGTCTGTGCCTGAAGGATTGCAGCCCGCAGAGAAGACCCACACTGGAGCAGTTCATGAAGAACTGCAGCCCGTGGGAAGGGCCCACATTGGAGAAGGTCATGGAGGACTGCCTCCTGTGGGAGGAACCCCATGCTGCAGCAGGGGAAGAGTGAGGATTCCTCCCCCTGAGGAGGAAGGAGCAGCAGAGACAACGTCTGATGAACTGACCCCAACCCCCCATTCCCCGTTCCCTTGTGCCGCTGTTGGGGGAGGAGGGGGAGAAATCAGGAGTGGAGTTGAGCTGGGAAGGAGGGAGGATGTGGGGAGAAGGTGTTTTGAGATTTGGTTTTATTCCTCATTATCCTACTCTGATCTGATTGGTAATAAATTAAATGAATTTTTCCCCCAAGTCAATTCTGTTTTGCCTATGATGGTAATTGGTGAGTGATCTCTCCCTGTCCTTATCTCGACCCACAAGCCTCTCATTAAATTTTCTCTCCCCTGTCCAGCTGAGGAGGGCAGTGATAGAGCAGCTTTGGTGGGCACCTGGCATCCAGACAGGGTCAACCCACCACAGTCATAGGAGTGGGATACATAACCTGCTATGCTCTATGCATAACAAACAGTAGCATTTGAAAATAATAACAGTGAAGTAAAAAATACAGCCATCAAATATTCTGTTGTTAAAACATATACATCTGTGATGAAATGCATTCTCTAGCTCTGGTCTAAGTGTTACAGCATTGCTCTTTGAAAAAAGAGGAACTGGAAGAAACTGAAAAAGTGACACATGCCTCTTGCCTCACTGAATGTTATTTTAATACTAATGTGGAAATTTGCTTTGTGCACAAACACTTTTCTTTAGGGTGGATTAAAAAAACGCTTGAAGTATTCTGTATCTATTTCATTCGTGATGACAAGTATGTTAATTGCTTGCAGATAACATCTGCTCTAGTGAAATCAAGATGCAGATGCTCACTGGACTGCTAGTGCTACACTTTGCTCTTTGTCTAGGAGGTCTACTGCTCTTTGCTGAAGTTTGAAGGGAGCTGAAGTGCCTTTGAATTTTTTGAGAATCTTCCAGTAACTGAAACCAAATCTGCCAGGAGTCCTGGGTCATCGCAATGTCTCTCTTTGAGCGCAGGACTTACCTTTGATGCTCAGAGGCTTTCACTGACCATGACGCCAAAGCGTGCTCTGGCTGAAACAAGTTCATGGTGATCTGCCAACAGCCCTGCATGAGAGAGCCTCTGATTTCTTTCTGTTTACAGTAGAAGGTGAAGGGCCTCTCCTGCTAGAAAAACGTGAGCCTGGTAAATATAATGTCAGATCTAAGGATCCCTTATCCTCTACAGACCACATTTACAATTTTACAGTGTGCGTATGCAGACCCTGCCATGAAGTTACTTACCAGATGTGCCTATTGGGTCTGTCAATCACTGTGCTGAAGAAGCAGCTCCAGACTGTTACCATTCCCTACTTCCCACTGTGCATTTGCGTATGTGTTCTTTAGTAAACCTGTAGCTTCCCTAAAATACTTGAATCTAATTAGCTCTCCTACATGAGGAAAAATTCCTGGCAATCTCTTATTGCAATAGCATTTATGAGGGAGCAAAGGACAAATTCCCACTCATCCTTAAGAGCAGACCATTATTAAAATCCAAGAGACACAATGAATAGCAAGTAGAGGTCAATATGCAATTGCACACTTAATAGAGCTTGTTCTGTGCCAGCCGAGTTCCCACCAGGAATAAAGTTCAGCCATATACTGAAGGATGTTGCCAAGAGTTGTACTGCCTGGGGGAAAAAAAAAGGCATTTTTTTCTTTTTATTGGGTTGTTTTCCAAGCTCTTCTCCAATGTAGGGGTAATCAGCTGCACAAATACAGGGTGGAAAAAAACTACAAAGCAGCTGAGTTGCAGAGCAGGAGCTTATAGTGGATTGTATATAAGATCTACTCTGTTTCTATCTACAGAGATAAATCTGTATCAGATTTGTCACAGATCATTAAGAGAAGGTACGTTAATAGTCTTTTCCTATTGTGGCAAAGGGAAATTCTGTTACTGGTACGTTAATGGTCTTTTCCTATTGTGGCAAAGGGAAATTCTGTTACTGAACTGTAAAAAGAAAGGTAATGCCTATAAACCATAGGCTTTGGTTCTGCTTTGTGCACTGCTGGCAAGGCTGCAGTGGAAGTAAACACATTTGTCTCATAGAGCCTAATTAAAGAAGGTGGTGGCTTGACTAGAGAGTGCCCTGAGAACAGCAGCAAGAATTATCGGAGGTTTTTAAACATACAGAAATATTGAAGGAATTGGAACTATATTCTCCAGAGGAGAAATAACTAGGGGAAACATGATGATGAGTCAAATACATGCAGAACAGCTATGAAGAGAGAGGTAATACACTGTTCTCCATGTTCAGTAAGGATAAGACAAGGGGCTACAAGCTAAACTCACAGCAAGAGGGATTTCAGACCAAAACCAGAGAAAACTTTCTAAGAGGAACTACTGTGAAGCCCTGGAACAAATTGATGTGAAAGACTGTGAAATCTTTATCATCGTTTTTAAGAAGAGGCTGAGCCTGCTCTTTCTGGTGATGCAGCTGCTCCTGCAATGGGTTGAAGAGATGGTTTAAAAGGGTTCTCAAAGGTATTGGCAGGCTTTCTTAGTATAACTTGACAAAACAAGAGCCACCTAAGGGAAATGGTCTTTCATTTTTATAAGGTATTCCTAAAAATTCTAACCAGCGTCAGTCTCGAGAAGCTGAGCAGCAGGGTCCCCCCCTCATTAAATTGCTGTAGCAACAGCAACATCATTTCTCCTTTTGACCTTGTGTCAGCCAAAGTTTTGAGGTGGTTCTGGCTACACCTTTTCCTCAAAACAAGCACACCAAGGGGATTTTTAAACTCTAAAACTAGATTTTATTTGACTACAGACTGAAACAAAGTCACTTTTTGTGCAGCAAAAATTTCAATCTGCTGGGAATGACAAAATAAAAGGAAAATAAATCTCTCCCTGTCCCCTTGCCTACTCTGCCATTCCAGGGGGTGGGGGATCCTTTTCCCCAGTCTTCTCTCAGCTCAGGAATGTTTAGTGGCTTCCTGGGATGCAATAAATTGCACACAATCCCTCTGCGTCCCTAGATAAAGTCAGTCTCCTTCCCTCACAGCCAAGGCAAGGCTGCACATCTGCCCACTGCTCCTCTGAGGACTGACACAGTGCCCGCTCATGCTGCTGGCCTCCAGCCACCCCTGCAGTCCTCACCCCCACCATGTACACCCAGCCTTCACCCCTGGCATACCTCAGCTAGCTTTGTCCTCCTGCCTACCGAGGCTCCCATCTGAACTGCAACAGTCACCCCCAGAAACAGGGAACAGGCACCTTTCCTCCCTGCTGTCAGGTGCAGCCCTTTCAAGGAGCACAGTACCTCATATATGGTCAATGAATAAAACAGCTCCCATCCGTCACAACAAGATGAGTCTCCTGGCATCACATCCACTCTCAACAAGAAAAGGCTTTCACCTATATTTTACTCCTTGCTTTGTTTTCACACCATTTTTCTTTTGGATTTTCTCTAAAGGAAAGCTGGAAAGTTTCCCTGCACTGCTCTGCTTTCAGACAGGATAGAGATAATGTTTCACAATGACCCCAAATTTGCCAAATATTGCAGAACAGGGATTGTGGACAGGTGGGACAACCACTGAATCAGTATTTTGATCTAGCGAGAAACTTTGCATTAAGTCATGTGGTGTGACAACACTCCCTTATCTGCAGAAAACCTCCACTTCTGCTCTGTAAGCATTGTTTAAAAGCCTTCTCATGAACAAATAAAGACCTCAGGTCTCAACAGTATAGGGAACATCAGATACAGTTGGAAATTACAAAGAAAAACAAAGCAAACCAAAACAAATAATTGTCAAGTCAAATTAAGATAAAACAAAGGTCAGTAGATTAATCAGAGAGAGATTTCAGAGTCGGTTATACAGTTTACCAGATAGTCAACCAGGTTTGTCAGCACAGATCACTGAAGTAAAAAAAAATTGTGGGGTTTTTTCAGAAAATGACACGATCAATCATTTCTTGCTCTAGAATGCAGCTCTAGAATTTCCTAGCTGGTTTTGGTGCAAGACATATATCACTGCTAACTCTGTAATAGCTTAATAACATGAAAATTTCCAGTCTTTATACAGAGGAATGAAGGGGGTTTTTTTATTTCATTTCATGTCATTCACTATAATGCAGTAGAGTTTCATTTTATTTCAGATATGTTAACATAGTTTCCTAAAATGAATGCCTAATATTAGGTTTTTCAGTTTATAGAAAAGAATCCACTTAATTTTGCAGAACTGCTTATCACCCAGCAATGCTTACCAAGGGCATTCAGCATCTGTTGGATGCAGAACATTTACTTGCCTAAACTTCTGGCTACTTAGAGCCTAAATTAAGGTACCCACTTCCAAATATCTTGTAAAAGCTGTTATAGGTTCATTGTTTACCAAAAATGTCTTTCTAGTTCACTCCATCTGGGTTTTTTTCCTCAACTTCATATGAATACAACTAGCTGCAATCAGATGTGGAAAGAACTTTCTCTGGTACTGAGTTTCAATTTCTGTAGTTTCAACCATTTATCCTTCAGATAATAAAAATAAACATATTCTTGTTAAAGCTTTTAGTTCCCTCACTCCCTCTCTCCCTTCACAACTTTTAAAAATAGGAAAGGTTCTGTAACCTGATAGATTTACCTATACACAGAAAGTCTACTGTTATCTACTACCCAGCACTAACAAATTTGGAATGTAAAAAAAAATTTATATTTTTGTATAGGTAACCATACAGTCCTCCTAATGCTTTTTTAATACTGAGTGTTTACATTATATTGAAACAGAGAAACACAATTATATAATTGACATCTATGGTACTTTAAACTGATACTCACACACACATGCCTTGATGCCAGCATAGCCAACTAACGTCAAAGGCAAGAGGGAAGAATAACTGTCATGTTGCAAACAAGCCATAAAAAGGCAATATATTTAGTAAAGTTATACTGAAAAAGAACACACTGTTTTCCATTGAAAAACTGTAAATCCCCAAATCATTCAGTCATTTTCAATTATGTCCTTCCAGTTACTTCTTTGTGACAATCTTATAAGATTGGCAGAACTGCTTTCTTTCTTGTTCTGTTTGGGTTGAAGGTGGGGGGCAGCATTGTTGGTTTTGTTTTTTAACTTCTCTTCTTATCCCTACCTAGATACTGCAGAGATCTCTCACATATACAGTTAATTGACTACCATGACCCTAGCCTCTTAATTTGGAAATAACAAAGCCTGTATTTCAGCAACACCATTTTGTGAATTATTCTGCTCTAAGATGCCTGTTATTACAGACTAAAATAAAAGCAATAGCATCCATAGGTGGGGAGTCCTCAGTTGAAAGGAGATCCATAATATCATAAGATTAATTGGTCTAACGAGTCAGGAGACACAGTTCATTTCTAAGGCTGCCTTGCTCTAACAATTTACCCAGAGAAATAACCTTTGAAGGATTTCTCAGCAATCCTTTTGCCAACGCTATCTGTTCACACCTACTGGAACTCAAAACTAAAGAGCTGGAGGCAAATTATACTTGTTAAAACAGCCAGGGAAGTTAATGCCAAAACTGAAAGGAAGCGTAGGAGGGAGGGAGGGAGGGAAATAAGGAGCAAACATTCTTTTGGGTAAAACTCCTGCAGACATAGGTTCATAAACTGACTCTTGTGGTATCTGCTTAGAAGGCTGAAAGCAAGACATCACAATCAGACTTGGTTAGAAGGTCACTTACATATTTGTTAGGTGTGGAGCCAGTGTCGTGGTTTCGGTTTCAGCCCAGCTGGTAACAAAGCACCACGAAGCCGCTCGCTCACTCCCCACCCCCCCGGCCATCTTGGGATGAGCAGAAAATCCAAAGGCACGCTCGTGGGTCGAGAAAAGGACTGGGAGGGATCACTCCCCACTTATGGTCATGGGAAAAAGACAGGCTCAACTTGGGGAAGAAACAAAAGCAATTTAATTTACTACAAATCAAATCAAAACCAAGGGTACTAGGAAGGAAAACCAAACATCAGAACACCTCCTCCCACCCCTCCCGCCTTCCCGGCTCAGGTCCATTCCCAGTGCTTTCTACCTCCTCTCCCTGGCGGCACAGGGGAACAGGGGATGGTGTTGGGGTCAGCTCGCCACACATTGTCTCTGCCGCTCCTTTCCTCAGGGGGAAGATTCCTC
>VYZV01025817.1:88947-105363 GCA_013401275.1 Pandion haliaetus | reverse complement strand
CTTTGGCGCCAGGGAAGCTTCCAGCAGCTTCTTACAGGAGCCACCTCTGCAGCCCCCTCCCCCACTACCAAAGAAAACTGCGCCACACAAACCCATAACAGCCAGAAATCTAAAAGTATTAGTGAGAAATAAAAATATATCAAAGTTACAGATCCTTCCCAGAGATTCTAGTGCACCCACCTTTGTGACAGAGGGCGAAAGCACTGCTGCTTTAAAGCTGCGGGATTTAAGAAGGCTCAAGTCTACACCTTAAAGAACCATTTGAAAGGTGGTGAATGCAGGATTGTATTTTCCCTTTCTTGATTGCCTGACAATATATCTCCTATTTAAGAAAAAGTGCCTATTTTCATCGTCGGTTGTTCACTGATAAACTGCTTTATAGATTGCGATGAAGCAATTTGGCAATCATTTTCTTCAAGCCACACAAAGAAAAGAAAAATGCATATTCCCAGCTCATTTATGCTTTCAACCATTCCCTCTTGCCAGAAAGAACTGCCCTAGCCACTCGCTTCAGAATGAAAGAAGAAAGATCTGTTTTGGGTGGCACAGAAGATTAGAACAGAACATTACACGATATCAAAGGTTATTGTGGAGCAGAGGGAGAGAAACTGGGGCCACCTGAAAACATGAAAGACCAAAAAGGACACACTAGGAAGAAAAGAGGGAAACTTGTGTACTGTAGCTGTTGTCAGGAAGAGCAAAGCTGTCCCACTAACCACACCTCAGCTGTTTTACAGTTGGTATTCTAGACACCCCCATGAAAAGACCTTGAGGACTTCAAGGAAGATTTTGCGTTTCTTTGAGCAGAGGTGCAGAATCCATCCCCTGTTAAAAGCAGCCATCATCAGGAAAGGGAAAACGTAAATGGAAATGCCCCTGACCTACCTGAAAAAGTAGCCCACTCACTCAGGAAAGGTTTGGGGAGTAAGTAGGGAGCTAAAAAGAACTGATTCAACAAACCAGGATCTTGGAACTCTGAAAAGAAAAGAACAACCCAAGAATGGTCAGCGTTAAAATTATTAACAAAGTTCCTCAGTGAGAGTCTTGGGCACGGCTTTAAGTAATATTTGAATTTATGACCGCAAAAAATATTTTTCTGCAAAAAACTGAGTATCACAATGGAACTTGCTGATGAAAAATGGGAGGCAATGTCTGGTCACAAGATGGTTACAATTTAGAACAGAAGAATTAAACAATTCAAGATTAGATAAAGATTTGTATGGACTAAAGTGAACTACTTATCAAATGGACAAATGCTTGACACACATATATATATACACATACATGTACTTGGCCTCAACATCATATTACAACTGCTCTGCTGAAAGTTTTCTCCCATGAATAGGCATATATGCCTGCAAGGGAGCTCCAGGAAAGTCCCATATAGAGTCATATGGGTATCATTTCCTACATGACCATAACCAAACTCCATGTAGTTTACTTGAAATTGCTTCTTTGTTTCAACCCCATTATTCTTACTAGACAGTTCTGTTGCCGAAAAACTCGGAATAAAGAACTTATCAACACCAATTTAGTGTAGATAAGCAGACAGTCCTTTATTAACGGCCGGGTGCGCGGGCGAGTCCTCTCACGAACCACGAACACCCGAACACCAAAACCACACACCTTATATTGTGTTTACTTATACATATTCATTAGATTTCTGGGAAGTATCATGCATATTCATTAGATTTCTGGGGAGTCATTAGCATATGCAAATGTCCTTTACGCATGCTCATTGAAGGTCTCTGGTGGTCTTCTAGAGTCCTCTGGTGGTCTTTCATAGTCTTCCTCACTTGTCCGCTTCTTGACCTTCTCTATGTGATTCTGCGCAGTTTGGTCCTTGGCAGGTGTTTGGTCCTTGGCAGGTGACTACAAGTTGCTTCATCTAACTTTTCTCAACTCTCATTAATTTTCATCATTATCTATATTGGTTAGCATAAAAATATTTTCTCTTGAAATCTAACCTTTTCAGTGATTGGTCTTCAGTTACACTATCTCAGTAACACTGTCAAGATAAACCTTGGTATCTAAATCAAATGGGGAAAGGTAAGAGGTTTCCAAGAAGCAAATCTTCTTGGCTTCTAATCAGCTAAGACAGTACAGTACTACACATTCTTTAAGTTCTTTAACTACTATAGTTACACTATAACTTTATATTTCTAAGATTTTAAAACCATCCTAACTTTTATATAATCATATTTGATTTCTTTTTCAAAATATATATAACAGTTCCTCCAAAACTGCGATCATCATGCTTAAAAATATACTTTAAGTCTTAGCCTAACATCTTTATTGATCAATTTATATCCCTTTTGTCCTTGGCCCCATACTTTGACAATAAGCATGGGCCTAATTCTTTGCTTGCTTCTTAAAACATAGCCAAAGTCTTACTTACATTAATGCTAAGAACTGAGTGAAGCAGTTTTTCTGGGACTGATCCATTAACACTGTATTTAAGGAAGGCCTGAAGAGCTTTCAAGGCACAAGATGGTACTTCATTTTCTGAGTCTGAGCCCTGATTAATATTTCACCTATGTAGAAACGCTGGTGTGACGTTACACACAGAAAAAGCTCAGATGCTATTGCCCTGTCCAGGATACTGGCCTATGGAAATGGAGTTTTGGACAGTGCATCTTGGTACCTATGCAAATGCAAAAAATTGTGTAACAGCGATACTTGAACTACTTTATTCTGCTTCTATTGATGAGTCCAACACCATGAGTTCCCAGGAAAGAAAGCATGGAAATTACATGAAGCTCTCTCCCCAGCTGCCTGGAGCATCTGGGGATGGCTCCCGGCTGAGCCTCAGCTGAGTAACTGATCAAATTTGTGTCATCATCAGTAACAAAATGCCTGAAGTATTTCGCAGCTGGTTCGAAGAATCACACTTTATTTTTTGGACATGCAAGCTATAATCTTCTGGTAAACTTTCCAAGGGCTTTAAAAAAGTCACAGTTATTTGTTCTAGCAACTAAGATATTGTCTAGGTAGCAGACTACACAGTATTTCTTCCACCACCTTCTGATATACAGCAAAATGTAGATGCAATGCTGAGAATTAATAAGTGTAGAGAAGCAGACCTGCATGTCTTTATTTCAGAACTACTGCAGTTTGCCTCACAGCATGTTTTCAAATGTGCTTACACTGTTTATTTTATAAAAACTGTCACCTTCACTAAGATCATTATGATAAACCTGTATCTGTGCATTCAATATTTCCGCTAAATGCAGAGGGGGGCTTGTAAATGTTTTAGACATCCCCTGACTCTTCCACCCTTTTGATCTGTGGATTAATTCAATGAAGACCACTTAGCTCTAAAGGGAGCATTCAGTTATTTGGTTTTTTTCCCAATTATTTGAATCTCCTTGATTCAGAGCATTCATTAGGGAAACATACTAACCAATGAGTGTTAGCATTCACTTCAAACTATATACTTCAGCCAATGTATTTTAAATGAGATTCTTTAAATGATACTCTAAATATTTAAAGTGACTTGCTTTCAGATGATCTGGGCATAAGCAGCTTCACGATCCTTCTCTTTTATGTATGTAAGATTGGTTGTTCAGTACCAGAGATGAAACGAGAATCTTCATATGAGCTGTAAACAAACCTCAAATCTCCTGCTTCCCAGACTCCCAGCTTTAGTCACAGCACTATTTCCCTCTTCATATACATGATGAGCAATTTCCTGCCTTTGTAGAGTTCAATTCCAAAGTTTCCATGGTTTCCAAGAGCCCTTAGATTCACTGTTTCATGTTCAGTACAGGGAAAACAAAGGAAATCAGGAGGATATCATGACTATTGTTCAGTTACTAGGCTTCTTAAGCTCTTAGGAAAATATTTAATGGACATTTCTTTCTGGATGACGCTGTACTAACAGCGATTCAGTCAGAAAAGGGATGAAAAAAGTACATGTAGACAAGCTTGCATGCACAAACCTGTATTGCCAGGGTCTGTAGCTGGTCACATATACCAATTCTTAACACTAAATGTTAACTTCAGACAAAAATTAAATCAGAAGAATAGAGAAAGGGCTGGGGAGAAGGTCTCCCAGTGACCATCCAAGAAGAGGAACAGGAATTCCCCAGACAAGCATCCTTCCTGGACATCCTCCTCCATGCAGCATGGGGTCCTCCCCCCCAGTACTTCTGCCATAGAAACTCAAAGTTCCCATATAGCTTTTCATCAGGAACCACTCCAATTCCTTATTGCTGCTTCCTATGTAACTAGCATTGACTGGAGCATGCTCTGGAAAGCCACTACCACAACAGCTTAGGTTACAAGTTCCAGAGCTGCTAGTGAAAGGCAGGCTTGAGAATTGCAATGCAAAGTCTGTAGCATTGCCCAATTTAAGCAACTTAAGACACTGTGCAACAAAGCAGTACTTCATTAGGCTTGCATACCAGGATAGCAGAGTGCAACAAGAAGGTAAACTCTCTAATATCTTGACCTTTATCTGCCATTCACGCTAAAAGCTCTTGTTTGCCTTTTTAATCATTCATATTTTAAATAAAGCTACTTCTGCACAATATAAGCAATGTAATGAAGCATACATCACAACAACAAACATCAATCTTGCTACAAATAATGCACTGAAACAACTAGGAATGACCCTTGTAGGAAGAAAGTTTTCATACAAACTTCTCAGGGAATACAAATAATGAAGCTGTTCTTAAAAACAAATTTAAGTTCAAGAACATTTTGTGAACAGGACAGAAAAAGACTTAGTTCTTTAGATACTTTATTCACAACAGGTAATCTAACCATGAGTACTTCAAAGGCAGTTGTTTGGAACTGCCATTTATACAGCATGGAATCTATCACCAAAACCTCATTCAACTTAAGTGCTGTAGCTCATAAGCAGTTTTTTTCGGGAACACAAATGAACATACTACGCTCTTAGAGTGTTATTGTGTGTGGCTGACGGTGATAGAGATCTGTGATGCAATTTTCTAAAAAAACACTACTGAAGTTCTGAAGTGCCTGAATTTTGTACTTGTGCTCAGATAACATAGTGCCCAAGAATACCAAAACTTACTATAAGTTTCCTCTCAACAATGTCTACATTACCAAAACAAGAAACTACAATTCTCTGTTAACATTAAGCCATTCACAAGACAATGGTTGTGTCGTGGTTTAATCCCAGCCAGCAACTAAGCACCATACAGCCACTCACTCACTTCCCCGCCACCCAGGGGGATGGGGGAGAGAATTGTAAGGAAAAAGGTAAAACTTGCGCATTGAGATAAGAACAGTTTAATAAGACAGAAAGGAAGAAAATAATAATGATAACAAAAATAATAAAATTACAATAATAATAATAGAATAATTGCAGTATACAAAACAAGTGATGCACAATGCAATTGCTCACCACTTGCTGACCAATGCCCAGCTAGTTCCTGAGCAGCGATCCCCCTCCCAGGCCTACTCTCCCCAGTTTATATACCGGGCATGACATCACATAGTATGGAATACCCCGTTGGACAGTTTGGGTCAACTGCCCTGGCTGTGTCCCCTCCTGACTTCTTGTGCACCTACAGCCTTCTTGCTGGCTGGGCATAAGAAGCTGAAAAACCCTTGACATAGTGTAAACACTACTTAGCAACAACTGAAAACATTAGTATGTTATCAACTTTATTCTCATACTGAATCCAAAACAAAACACTATACCAGCTACTAGAAAGAAAATTAACTCTATCCTGGCTGAAATCAGGACAGGGTGACAGTGTAGAACAGAATAATTTAACTTGTCAGTTTGTTCTATTACCATAACATTTCTTGAACTGTCCATGTCCTGTGACATGGTGGCAAAGCATTTGACTCAATAACTGGCAGCAACATTGCTCACATAATTAGTGGAGTGTCTGTAATGATGAGTTAGGGTTCCTAGCACAGAAAAAAAAGCCAAGAGAAGTTTAAAAAGATGCTATAGCAACCACATTACTATAGGGATAGTAATGATGCAATAAATCTTTTGGAATAATTCATAAATGCTGAATGCGACTCAGTACTGAAGTAAAAGTATATGAAAAGTACATGCTTTTAGAAATGGCTTCATAGCATTGCCAAGTCATAGCTGTGTCATCCTTTAGGCATAAGTTAAATTATGTAGAAAATAACTTGATATGCCAAATCTCCAGGAGAATAAATACTTTGCAAGATGGAGTACACCAAAAATGGGGGGCAGCTGTAACTGATGGACACTGCATTGTTAAAAGAACAGCAATCAAATCTCTGCCATGCGTGTTTGCAGGTGGTGCATGTGCTAGGCAGTGGGTACGTTCCAGGGGAAGGCAGAGATAAGATAGGAAGAGGACTTTTCCTCCTCTGCATACTGTGTTCACTGAAACAAAGAAGAAAAAAAGAAGCATTTTATGGAGTTGGATCAGAAAGCTACACCTCCCCCAGCACATAGATCCTGGTAAATGGCACCCATATAATACATTGCTGTGTTCTTCTCATACATCTTTAACCTCACTGCAGACCTGCTCCTTAATCCGTCTCTCATCCACAAGCAGAACTGTATTGTTTGTATAACCAGTGTGAGGAAGGAAGCTAAGCAGCAGGAGCAAGGGAAGGTTTTAGACAAAAGAAATAATTTGAAACAGAATACAAGATGCAGAATAGCTCTACTGTTACAATGAAGTTCCTTATTCTGTGTCGGAAGAAAGCTACTGACAATTTTTCATGACAGGTTTATTCCAATATAAGAGCACTCTGAACAGCTCCAACTTCCACTTATACAAAACAAATTAGTCTATAAAGCCAACTCCTTGTTTAAGCTCCAATTTTCAATTTTCTTCCTTAAATGCTATTTCAGTTTCAGACTGTAACAGGTAGGAGTCGGTTATGGACCACTAACTTTTTCCACAGCAAATGTGTAATAAATTTACAGGGGGTTTGTGTAATCCAGCAGCAATAGAAACAAGCAAAAAATTATGTATGGGTTTGTGTGGCAGGGTTTTAGAAGCTGCTAGTATCTTCCCTGGCTCCCAGTTGGACCTGCTGCTGGCCAAGGCTGAGCCCATCAGTGACGGTGGTAGCGCCTCTGGAAGAACAGATTTAAGAAGGGAAACCTGCAGCAGGGGAGGAGATTGGAATGTGAGAGAAACCCCTGTGCAGATACCAAGGTCAGTGAAGAAGGAGTGGGAGAAGGGGCACCAGAGGAGGGATGCCCCCCCCAGCCCATGGAGGTGAGCAGGGGAGCAGATTCCCACCTGCAGCCCGTGGAGAACCCCACGCCAGAGCAGGGGAATGCCCCTGAAGACGGCCATGACTCCACATGAAAGCTCGCGCTGGAGCAGTCTGTGCCTGAAGGACTGCAGCTCGCACAAAAGACCCATGCTGGAGCAGTTCATGAAGAACTGCAGCCCATGGGAAGGACTCACATTGGAGAAGCTTGTGGAGGACTGTCTCCCGTGGGAGGGTCCCCATGCTGGAGCAGTGGAAGAGTGAGGAATCCTCCCCTGAGGAGGAAGGAGTAGCAGAGACAATGTGTGATGAATTGACCCTAACCCCCATCCCCTGTTCCCCTGTGCCACTGGAGGGGAGAAGGTGGAGAAAACCGGGACTGGAGTTGAGCCGGGAAGGAGGGAGGGGTGGGCGGAAGGTGTTCTAAGGTTTGGTTTTCACTTCTCAGTATCCTTGTTTTAATTTGATTTGCAGTAAAATAAATTGATTTTGTTTTTCCCCCAAGTTGAGCCTGTCTTTTGCCTGTGCCCATAACTGGTGGGTGATCCCTCCCTGTCCTTGTCTTGACCCATGAACTTTTCATAATATTTTTTCCTCCCCATCCCACCAGGGGGGAGGAGTGAGCGAGTGGCTGTGTGGTGCTTCTTTGCTGGCTGGGCTTAAACCACAACAACTTAAAAGACTATTTCTGGCTTATATTATCACTAGATACTAAAGTCCAGTTCTAGCTATTGATAAGTCATATTACATTGCACCCAGAGGGTTCTATCAACACTCACACAGCATAAAATGCTTGTTTTGAAAGTGATGAAGCGTGAAGCTACCCAAAGTTTTTTGAAAACTCTAAGACGTTCATTCCTGAAGTGACTTTTTAAAGCGAAATTTTAAAATTTGTTTTGCTTCCACCCAATACATGATAATGTGATCTGGGAGGCTGTAAAGCTTTGATTAGCATTCTTTTGATTAACATTGGGTATTTTCTTGATGCGTTGCCTCTTATCTCTGCTTCTAGTTTATCGAGACTCATATGAGGTAACCTCATGCTGTACAGTTCAAATATTCTTACATGTAGCTGGACTCCTCTATTTGGTGGAAATTACCACAGCTTGAAAAATGCTGCTCTTAGTTTCACTTTCATAGTTTTTGTTTTGTGATTGCTTGTTTATTTATTTATTTCTCTTAAGAGTTTTCAGAAGGAAAACTAAGAGGCTGGCATACAGGTATGGAAAAGGTTAAACTGGATGTAAAGTGAACACCTAAATTTAGATAAACAGCAAAGTTATTCTCTCAACATGAACTGCATCCATTCCCGTCTCTTAGGGATACAGTAGGACTGGAAGGGGTGACCTAGGTCATTGTTTTCTCAGGAAACCATAACATACAATCTAATTCATAAAGTCACAACATTTCATCAGAAATTCTTTAGTAGGTTGGCGCCTTTCCACACCATCAGAAAGAACAATGTGAGAAAATAAAGTGTGCATACTTCAATAAAACATGAGCCACAGGGGAAATGATTTCCTAAAATTAAGCCAGGATTAGGAGTGCTGAGTAAAAATGTTAACATCCAAAAGAGATAAATCACAAGGAAAGCACCTAAGATGTCAAAGAACTGAAAATCACCAGGACTTGTTATCATCCATGTTATTGGTGTAGTTATTTTTGTCTGCACAAGGGATTACCACAGCCCCATTACGTAGTTCTACAAGGAGACACCAGTGAATGGATGACACACAGGAAAATAAAACAGATTTTTAAGTACTGACCAACCAAATGCTGGCCTCCAGCTGTGTGGAGAACATTAATATTTATGATGCCAAACCTAACCTCTAACCATTTAGTCAACCAAAAGGGATAAAAATGAAATACAAGAAGTGCAATAGCTCAACTTTTAATTCACAAGTTCATTGTGGAGACTGCTAAATGTAAGAAAATAATCTGTGGAGTAATGTGGACAGACTAAAAAAGACCTATGATTCAATCCCATAGTCATGGTTATGGAAAGTTCAGGATTGCAAGCAGCTTCTATAAATGCCTACGTCCTCTGTCATTCTGTCCTCCAAACCAAACCCACTATGGTTAAAGGTGAGTTACTCTTATCTCCCAAAACACTGAAGGGTGCTGAGCTACTGTCATTCCTGGTCCTTACTAGGAGCTGGTAACAGATCATGGCTTGCTCTTTTTTACATGCTTATGCAGACCATTGTTGCCAAATTATATATATTTGCGCAATATGTGGCTTTTGGTATGTTCAAATCCCACCCCAGCTACCTGCAAGGGGGATGTCTTTCACAAAACCTAAATGGCTTCTTTACAGCCAAGGTAAATAGTGACCTAACTGCTTAAGAATCTCTTTGCTTCCTGGTCAGGAGATGTCCCAGGGGACACTGCTATCTCCAAAGCTGAAGTACTGTAGTTACTTGGGAAATAAATGTTAAAAATGGAGAGCTTCGTTAAGAATTGAACTTGTGAATGACAAGAAACTCATTGTATGAACATTTGAAACTGAATCGACACCTCCAGGGGAAAAGACACACCTAAGTACAAGGTTGTCCTGAGAGCAGGATCATAGACCTTGCCAACCTAAGGACTGGTTTGCAGCTAAAATGGCTGTGTGGGTGTCCTGACATCTTGTTGTATGGATGTGTTATGGGTTTGTGTGGTGCGGGGGTTTTTTTGGTAGCGGGGGAGAAGGCTGCAGAAGTGGCTCCTGTGAGAAGCTGCTGGAAGTTCCCCTGGCTCCAAGTCAGACCCACCTCTGGCCCAGGCTGACCCAATCAGTGACAGTGGTAGCACCTCTGGGAGAACACATTTAAGAATGGGAACCTGCAGGGAGTAGTGGGATTGGAGTGTGAGAGGAACACCTCTGCAGATACCGAGGTCAGTGAAGAAGGAGGGGGAGGAGGGGCGCCTGAGGAGGCTGATGGCCCTGCAGCCTGTGGTGAGACGGCAGGCTGTCCCCATGGAGGTCCATGGTGGAGTGGAGGCTCCCGCAGATGGCCATGACTCCATGGGAAAGCCCGTGCTGGAGCAGTGTGTGATGGAAGAGCAGCCCGCAGAAAGGACCCGCGCCAGGGAAGTTCGGGAAGAACTGAAGCCCGCAGAAAGGACCCGTGCCAGGGAAGTTCGGGAAGAACTGAAGCCCGCAGAAAGGACTCACGCTGGAGAAGTTCATGAAGAACTGTCTCCCGTGGGAGGGACCCCACGGTGGAGCGGGGAAGAGTGAAGAATCTTCCCCCTGAGGAAGGAGCAAGCTGACTCCAACTCCATCTCCTGTGCCGCCAGGGGGGGAGGAGGTGGAGAGAACCAGGAGTGGAGTTGAGCTGGGAAGGAGGGAGGGGTGGGGGGGGAAGGTGTTCTGAGGAGGTTTGGTTTTCCTTCCTAATATCCTTGTTTTGATTTGATTTGTAGTAAATTAAATTGATTTTGTTTCTTCCCCAAGTTGAGCCTGTCTTTTGCCCGTGACCATAAGTGGGGAGTGATCCCTCCCAGTTCTTTTCTCAACCCATGAGCCTGCTTTTATATTTTGTCCTCATCCCAAAGTGGCCAGGGGAGTGGGTGGGGAGTGAGCGAGCGGCTGCGTGGTGCTTTTTTACTGGCTGGGCTGAAACCGAAACCACGACAGGCTGTTACACAGTGGGTCTCCTGGGTTTGAACTCACTTTGTCAGGGTGTCATGAGGGCCAGCGGCTCCTTGGGGTCAGGCACTGAGAGCCATGGGGGGGTCCCCAAACCAGGAGGTGGATGGGCCAGGCCTAGGTGGTGAGGCCCTGGCTGGCTGCTCCCCGCTAGGGAGGGGGGCAGCTGGCGGTAAGCAGGGAGAGGCCCAGCCCCAGACATTGGGCACCTCCCTGGGGATGGGCTGAGGTTGGGCTGGGATGCAGGCCTGTGGGTGAGTCTGGCTCTGTGGGGCCCACGGCTGGGCAGGACAGGGCTGTGGGGAGCTGGAGACCAGCCCTGCTGTAGCATCACTGGGGCAGGGGCTGCATGCCCAGGGGGATGAAATGGGGTCCTGGGCTGTGAGCAGTGTGGGGACCGCCATGGGGGGAGTGGGTGGGGTCATTAAGGCCTGTGGATGCCTCCATGGCCCTGATCTACTGGTAGCTATACTCTCTAATTTTATCTGACTTTAGCTCAATTTATTTTAATTTTTCAAATTGATTATTATTGTAATAAATAGCATCTTAATAAAATAAGTTGGTTACCTTTAAGTTAATGTTTTTCCAGTCATACGAGTGATTTCAGGGTGCCTCAGAAAATCAAAATACCTATTTGCCAAAGGACTGTCAGTCTAAGGTAGCAATCAACTGCTGCTCTGCTGTTGTACTGCCCAGCTTCCACTGCATGGTCAACTCTATCAAAGAAGCAGCAAGATATTCCTCCACTAACCTGAATTTTACAGTCAAAAGGAAAGTTAACAGGCTGCAGTAAGGGACACATAAGCTAAGGAGTACTGGTGAGCTCTCTTCATGAGTTCTGAGGAGCACTTGGATACAGGGAGGGCTGTGCTCTTTCAAAATGTTCTCCTAATGTCAAACAAAACCCTGCAGTGACCTTAAAAGAAGTGGGCAAAGACAGAATTTTGGAAAAAGCCGTGAAGGAATGAATTATGTGAATAAATAAGAATGCATTAGTCTTTCTTCATAAATCTCAACAACAAATAACAGTAGCCTTGCCCTCTTTTACAAATAGGTGAAAGCCTACACCAACCTGATCTCATTCAGGGATACCTAATCCCCAGTGGCAATGCTAGAAACCATACTGTTCTTTGCACATTACATCGTACTGTTTTTCCCTTAAAGCTGCTTCTTTTCTGCAGAGGGCTCTGTAACCTGCAGATGAATGCCATTCAGCATTTAATTTTTATGAATACAATACTCTTTTGGGATAGTTCAAAGTTCCAAGAATAGGGTGTATGAACATGTAGACAAGTGATCTATTTCTGAAGGGCAAATCTACATGGAGCCAAAATATTAGCATCTGAAGAGACTTCATAGTTTTCCAAGGCCACCCAGAAGCAGAAATAATGAGTGTTTTCAGTACACCTTCTTATGTGCATCTACAGCAATGGCTCTTCCATGAATGAACAGAAAATAAATCTCAGATGCACTGTAGAAAGTGCACTTAACAAAGAGAGATTAATTTCATGTATATTTTGAGATATACCATTTAAAAAGGAATTATCTTAACTTTAAACAAGTTAGACTTCAAAAGTTAAGGTGCTCATTTTGGAGAACAACTGTCACAGTACAAATCCTACTTCATTAATTTAGACAATAATAGATGGCTATAGACTATAAATAAATAAATGCTATTTATCCAGCAGCTACTGTCCTTTCCTGGCATGTTCTACCTGACTGAAGGTGTCATAAAATATTGCCAATAATTCTTTGGTGATTGTTGTTGTGTTGTACTATTTTCTCTCAGTATTACCTTTCCTACTGTTATTTTTGACATTTTTTGCTGTGCTGTAGTAGTCTTAGCAGCTGACCTGTTAGAGTATGCATTTTTCTTCTGACTTTCAAGTGTCTTGACTATTGTATAACAAAAGGCTGCTTCACATAGCACTGAGCAACTTTCCCTCATAGAGGCTGTGGTGAGAGGTATGGGCTGACAGACTCGTCTCACTGTCTCCTGATATTATTCACTGTGGAATCCTGGGCCAATGCTAGTCTCCATGGTCTTTTCAGTTTACATTCCTTGTTCTGGAAGATGCCAAGAAACAGCAAGAAGGCATTTATTAAATTAGACAGGGAGACATTACAAAACAGGAAGGGAGCTGCATGGATGAGTATTTATCTTCAGAAGGTCCCAGCAAAAAGATTTGTTCGAATTGCTGGAGATTATTCAGTTTGGTAGGCTATAGGCTTTACCACACCTTGGTTGGCTAAGCTCCTCTTTTTAAATCGCTTGTGCGTTTGTGACCTTTATGGAGGCACAAAGAAGTATGTTACTTTAAGTGGGACTATACAGGTGCATTGGGGTGAACTTATTGTTTATTTGTCATCTGTGGGAAACTGTTCCCAATAAAATGAAGCTCAGAGAGGGTGACAGGTTTTTGTCATTTAAGATCTTCCTTTTTTCAAACAGGTAAAAGATGCAAAGTGTATAACTCCAATTTCAAGCTTAGCTGAAATGAAATATCTGTTGCATTCTAAACTCAGAATAAAAGACTACTTTCTATGGGCTCTATTCAGCAAAAAGTCCAATTTTTGTGGTTTTGGCAATAATTTCCTTGTGGGCTTCAATGGTTTAACTTTCACTGAGCTTAAGTCTCAGTCAAGAGCCAGAAGTTTCTCCACACCTCTCCCTTGAGAATCAGCCTGGAGGTTCTGGCAGCAGTTCTTTACTAGTATTGAAAAGATGTCATGATCCCAAAGCACATAGTTTTGCTTTATATTTACTCATATCTGCAGTCTACCTTAACTCTGTCTTGACACTGGTCAAGTGTTAATGTTAGCATATATATGCTTAAACAAAAAGCAAGAAATAACCAGCTACTTTCTCTTTTTGGAGATGTATGGGTAGAAGCAAATATCAGTAACATAGAGTGGAAAAAAAAAAGTAATTCCATAAAGAATGCAATTATCTGCAAACTAGCTTTCTAAATACAGAAAATACAGAGTTAAGGTTAAACTTAAGAACCCCGAATACATTACCATGTGGAACTATAGGGGAGATACCAAAGCAACTGTAAATTTACTTATCTTACAGGTTTCTACAACACATCTTTTGGTTATATCTCCTCTTTAGACTGAGTATCTGCATACAAAGTAATGTAAAATGCGATTGTGACAAAGGTATTGCAATGTTTGTGGTACCAGATTAAAAAATAAGAAGCTTTTAAAAGACCTTCACTTTTCCAAGTGTTGCTTAATTGCAAGAAAAAAAAGGAGTATCTTGGTTCTCTCTTTGTAACCTAATACTTTAGTAATTCTGCAACCTCATCTCAGTTTCTGAAGTTGAGGGTGATGAGAACTGCATAATGTCCAGGAGCTAACTTCTTCTGCATAGGATACGCAGGCCTTCAACAACAAGCTGTAATAATTGTCTGGAGCCATACACTGAGTAGCAAAGACACAAGTGCAACTGATTTCCCCTAATTTTCATACTTGTGACTTTGCAACCTAAAAAACATTCAACATATTTTTATACAAATTACATAAACACACATATTGTATAGATCCACACATTTCAATGCAGATGGAATATTAGGTGAGTTTGCAATTTTAATATGCCATGGAAAGAATTAGATAACAGGTATGTGCATTGACAGTGCCCCTAGCCCAATAATGTAATGCTGATTCAGATGCATATTGTCACATAGTGTGTGGGTAAACAGATGCATAGGGATTTCCAAAATCTCCTAACTTCCACTGAAATGAATATGAATGAGGTGCCTGGGGACATTATGTGTACAGAGTATTTGCATGCAACTGTAAATGTCCAAATGGCTTTTAAAATGTAGCAGTAAAACCTGATCCTGATGTGAGAGAAATTCTGAGAGAGAAAACAGTAAGAGAGCATCTCCCAGCCACTAGGCCTAGCTTCTGCCTCTGTTCAGTAGCAATGAGCAGGTAGGCTGAAATGTGCCTACTTCTTTGGGTGTTTTGAAATAGACTACAGCTAGTATAAAAGTTATGCATTTTTCTAGGCATTCCTAAGTTTATCCCCACAGACAGACAAATCAATTCTGTGTACAAGTCTAAAGGAGAAAGATTTAATGGGATCTGGAAACATTTTTTAATGCTATAACATCAAGTTCATCCTTTACCATGTTTTCCGTTAAAGAAACAACTCTGATACCTTTCACAACACAGTATTTTTCCCTGTTTGCCTCTAGAAAGTAGCAGTGGTACCTTAAGATGCAGGAACACAAACAAATCACCATGGAGGAAGTTCAGACTTACATCAGTTGCCTGGCAATAGTTGTGTGCAAGCATGCGCTGTGCATCATCCCACATTTATCCCAGCATAGAAGAACACACATAAACAGTTATTGGGAAGAATAGCTTTCATGCTGCAAATTCCCATCAAACCTTTCTGTATTTGTTGATGTGCTAGTGACTTGTGATTGGATGGAAAGAGGTGAATCAGTTAAGAGAGTCTACAAGACCTATTATATGCCCAGAGAGTGATGATGTAAATTTACCCAGTTAAGTCTCTTTGGGGATTTTAAGGAGCAACATGCATCATTCTAAGTTTCATAATGACCCTTCACAAGAAAAGGCAATTCTTAGTGGTTGCTTCAGACAGAAGTGCATCATTATCACTTAAAGGTTAATGGAGAGGTGGAAGATTTACCCTGGTGAGCTACAGATAGACAGAAGGTGTTACAGGTGCATATTGCAATAGGTCTCCTTAGAAGTTCGGGAATACAGAATAATGGAAAAAAATGCTTACAGTCAAGTCAAAGGACATGGAAGAGACAAATAGTATGGAAGTAGAAACTAGGAGGAGAGATTGCCATGAGTGGTAGGTGGATTTCTGTCAGTACTAATCATTATGAATCTTTGGTTATGGATCTAGATTCATAGATTCAGGTGAGTTAAACATCTGCCACAGTTTAAGTGATAGTCCATAAGAAATATGCATGAAAGGAAAAACTTGGGACATTCTATCCATGTGGCCATAGACACAGATTTATACATGAGGAGAAGGTGGCAGAAATTAGTTTATTTCAACACTGAAGAAGGTGGAAGTACATTTGGCAGAAGATTTATCTGGGGAAGCTGCAATACAAGATAGGATACACACAGCAGTCATCATATGATAAGGATTAACACCTCAGGGATGCTTATAGTATCGGTTACTGGGGAATTGTATGGAATTTCCACCCACATATGAAGAAGCTGTAGGAGACACTGCACTATTATAAGTGTCCTCACCACAACTATAGCCTTCTCCAAAGTTCAGTATGTTCAATCCTCTCCAACAAATATGAAAAAAAGTAACACTGTAACTTTCTGTAATTTCAGAATACTGTATTACTCCAGTCATATTACTAGTAGAGTGTAGATGGAGGACAAAGCAGTGGAAGTGATCCAGCAAAAGCTGAACAAAAGCCTATCACATTATAGCTTAAATTTCATACGCAGTAGGAAGCGAAGTAATGAAACAACTACACTCCTAACAGGAGTGTATTGGAATACTGAACGGTTGAGTTCTGATAGAAATGAGAAGACAACACTCTTTGAGTACAAAATGCTAAAGTACAAATAGC